>PVHP010008189.1:43511-54198 GCA_004024765.1 Zapus hudsonius | reverse complement strand
AGTTGCGTTTTTCCTTTGGCTTCTGCCCATGCCCAGATAGAGAAGTGAGGGTCAGTGGTCCCGAAGCTGGTGAGAGGCTGGCCGGCCCCACACTTGGGCCTGTATTGCAGACAGACCCCAAACCTCCGTGGAGAAACACTCTTTCCCCTCTCAGAAGGTGGGGAAGACCGCCTCTGAGGACTGGCGGCACCCGCGGAAATCCTCTACACCGGTGCCAGGGATCCGAACCTGGGCAAGGGGACAGGGGCTTGCGCCCTGGGTGCACTAAGAGCAGCCTGCTAGGTGCTCCCCTGCTGAGGGGAGAGGTGCAGGGAACCCGCGGCGGTTTTGGAGCTGGGGAGCGACGGCCCCAAACTTGGGCCTGTATTGCGGACAGACCCCAAACCTCTGTGGAGAAACACTCTTTCCCCTCTCAGAAGGTGGGGAAGACCGCCTCTGTGGACTGGCGGGTTGCCCGGGTCTCAGTCCTACAATGTAACCTCAGCCACGTGGAGAGTCTGGAATCAGCCCCGGGGGATAATGGCGGCGGGAGCCAGCCGGGGCGGGAGGGCTCGGCCCTCTGCTCCACAGGGGAGCAGAGAGGGAGGGAGAGTGCGAATTCGGGTTCGGCCGGTGTCCAAAGCCTGGATAGCAGTTGAGGGGGGTCAAACCTTTCGGAGAGTCCTGGCGAAGTTGTTTCTCGGTCACCATCTTGCTCCGCCCCCCATGAATCCAATTTTTGATCATGGATTTCCAAAAATATTTTAAATTATAACTATGAATTTTTTAGGAAACTTCCATCTAGGACTGTACTTTATGTTTCATTTTCAAGTGAAATTAAACAAAATGTCTTCTAAAACTTCTATTAGAGGTCAGAAAATGTCTCTATAAAGATCTTAGGCATAGACATCCTAAACTAATTTCTAGAGTACACACACACACATTTATTTATTTTATTATTTATATTGCTAAATATTGGTAACCATTGAATTAGGGAAGTACAATCAAATATTATAAGCACAATTGATGAAAAATAATAGTTTATAACTTTTACTTCCTTAGTTTCCTTAAATAGAAATAACTACCTTTAGAAATCACCAAGATTTATACTGGTTCTTACCTAGCTCTTCTTTACAGTGTGGGGTGGGGCTACCCTCAGTGATGATAGGATCCTGGTATTATTCCTCATCCTAAAGACAATCATAAAATTCCTTCATAAAGTATAATGTTTTAGCAGTTAACTTTTACTTACAGATATGCTCATATTTTCCTTGTTTGCTACATGTTTTCATAGCAAGTTGGTATTGAGCTTAATGGTATTTCATCAAGTTAATATTGTGTTTTGCTTTTGTGAGTGTATATGTGAGTTACCTTTCCTATTTTATTTTTTTAAAACTGGCCTTATCTACACATCAGGGTAGTATATATAGGAGTTGGGACCAGACCTTAATACCCATGAGCCTGGGATGCTGTCAGAAACAAAAATGGGGACTCATGTGTCAAGACAGTTCATGTCCTCCTAACCCACATAGGAACAGAATGGAAGTTTTCTTTGGAGGATCTCAGTCCACCATTGAAGACAGATCATGGAGGGCACTCTGAGACTGCAGTGTCGTGTTGAGCTCTCACTTCTCAGTAGAAATGCTGGTACCTGGGATAACTTGGAACCAAGTTCCCCTCCTTAGGGGATAGTGCCAGCGTCCTCCAGGAATAGGGGCACATTGAGGAACTTCTGGGTACTATGCATGCTAAAGGAAGCACCTCACTGTCACTAAGCCCACCACAGTCAGCCAGCCACTAAGGTGGATCTCTCAATGCTTTGCTGGTGATAAAGTTCCCAGCCTGCTTCTTCTCCTCCATAATTCATTCCCAACCACTCCTGGAAGTTACTTACACCCTGGGATGATCACATATCCTCAAGGTTTGACATGATCTTTCAAGGGTGTGGAAACCCTTGATGGCCTGAAGACCCCACCACCAATGGCACAATACTGAAGGCAGCACCACAATCAGGCAAAATTCACCATTCTACCAATTTAAGGTAACTGCCAGGTCATGGAGGGAGTCATGTTTCTGAATATTGCGAGTCAGGAACATGGCACATTGGCAGGTGCATTTCTGGTGACCAGGATGCAACAGCTACAGTCCTCCTAACACTGAAGGTTGAGATATAGATTAAATGTGCTTATTATGCATGAAACATATAGCAAAATGACACCTCACAGTGATTTTCCAATAGAGGATAACTCTTAATTTTAATTTAGTATTATATTGGTGATGGTCTATGATAAGAAAAATCAATAAACCATTTAAAAAATTAATTTGAATTCTTTCATTGCTTCATGCTGTAGTCAGCCACACACCACTGGGATGAATCTCCAAGCCAGGTATAGTTTATGGAAGAAAGGATTTATTGAAGCTACAGATTCAAGGAAAGTTCCATAATGGTGAAAGATGCTGACCTCCTTTCACAGATCTAAGTAGAGAGAGAAAGCCATCATCAGCACCAAACACACAACAGCAAACAGGTGGTGGTGGTGGGAGAGATTTATTTCCCCTTTATCTAGCCTTAGGGTGAGGTCTTGCGACCCTGTCCCAGATTTGTTGGTTTCCTGAGTCTCTGGAATTTCCTTCCTGTACTGCTCTCCCAGGAAGGTATGTTAATTTCTAGCTTCCCTGAGCTTCCTTACATCCTGCCCCCTACTGAGAGGGTTGCCTTCCTGTAAACATCCTCAGACCCACCAAAGAGTACTAAAAGGTCAAGTTAACAACAAAATCTAACTATCACACTTCATATATACCACATATTGAATAAGGAGAAAAATAGCAAAGAAATTAGTCATAAAACACTACATAAAAATATTAAACTAGGTACTTAACAGTTCTAAAACAAAAAATCTTTATTACAAAACGCAGCAAATTATAAATTTAGAAGCAAGATAAGCACAAACCAGGAGCATAATCACAGTCAATATAGTATGTAGAATATAAATATCCTCACCTTATAATGGCTATATAGCATTAAATAAAAGTGAAAAAAATTAAAAATGGACAAAAGGTATAGAGCATATGTCATAAAACATGATTTTGAAATTTTAATCTACTAATCAAATTATGTTCAATATTATAAATCATCATTTGCACTTTGAAGGCTAATGGTATAAAAGTGATTCACAAAATCCAGTGTAGGAAGTCAATGTGGTAGTACACTGAGTATATCTTTGTTATCCCAGTTCTCAGGATGCAGGAGAAAAGCTCACATCATGATGTACACTGAGCATAGCTCTGTAATTCTAGTACTCAGGATGTAGGAGGATCCCACACTGAGTATAGCTCTGTCATCCCAGGTCACAGGATGCAGCAGAACCTCATATCACAGTATACACTGGGTATAGTTCTTTCATCCCAGTACTTGGGATACAGGAGGGCCTCACATCAGAGGACTACCTGGGCTACAGAGTGAGATTTTGTGTTTAAAAAAAACTAATTAAAAAAGAAACCAATGAACCCAATGTAAGCATGAATGAGCAGAGCCAAAGTGAACCACAGTTGATGAGTATATAAACTTTACACTTTCTAAATGAGAATTATTTAATTCTATTAACATAAAATGTTAAAAAATGTGATCTTTAGACATTAACTTTAAAATATAACTAACAAAAAATAAAAATAAAGACTAACTTTTAGCTCTCATTGAAGCGTTTTATAGGCACATGCCTAGCAAGCATCAGCCTAGAATAGTTTATAAAAATTCCCCAAATCCTTTATCAAACATTAGTGTCTAAGAGGCCAGTATTATAGACAGAAGATACAAAGCCCCTCTCCTCTTACAGATAATATTCCAGGGGATAGGACAAGTGACTGATAAGAAATGATAGATTAAAATATAGGCAAGCATAGTATCAGAGGGTAAAATGAAGAAGTGCAACCTGACCTTCTGCTATGGTGATTAGAATTCATCCCTCAGTTTTATTCCCTCACACGCATTAACAAATTCTGACATTTCTGTTTCTTTCCCTTTAAAACTAAATCAAGGCCTCATCATTTCTCCTCTGGGTTATGACATCTATGATGAAATGAAATTTGAATAGGACTCTTAATATGCTTAAGAAATGAGTATTGCCAACATCTGGAGAAATCACGTTCTTGATGAGGACAGAGCAAGCTTGAACAAACAAAGCAAGACTGCCTTTCCCAATCTTCTGTTGAGTTCTCTGTTGCCCATCATTAACACTGACGGCAGTTGAGACTCTATAACTACCCTCATGGCCCTTTAATCATTTACAGACCAGACAGACAAGGAAGGAAGGAAGCACGAGCTTCTCATCAGCTGCATGCTCTTGCATTCTTATGTATGACCCAATCAGAATTATGAAGATTACTGCTCTTATAACTTAATGGCCACCACAAATAGTAATGATAAACCCATCTGTGAAGACTGTTTTTATGAGGTATCTTTCACTCTCTGTGAGAATGTAAGTCAGTGGTTTCTAGGAAGTTCATAGATTTGTGTAGCCATCGCCAATTGAAGACCATTTCCAGCTCTTGAAGGAATTATCTTGAGTGGCTTTCCCTCATCGATTGGCTTCCTGTCTTAAAATTTTGCCTTCCTTAAGCATAACTTGGGCATTCTGTGCATCCAGATTCTTTCACTTAGCACAAGGGTTTTGTGGTTCATTAATGTTTTAGAATGAATTAGCATTTTATTTCTTTCTGTTCATAAATCATATTTTATTGTATAGATTCTTACATCTTAATCCAATATAGAAATTCAGGTTATTTCATATTTGGAGATATTTTGAATAATGTGACATTGGGGGCGGAGCAAGATGGTGGACGAGTAACAGCGTCGCCAGGACTCTCTTCGGAAAGGTTTGATCTCTTCAGCTGGGATCCAAACTTTGGACACTGGCCGGACCTGAGTTCAGGCCCTCCCTCCCTCCCCACCCCCAAGGCTGGAGAAGACAAGGTTCACCAGCAGCTCTCTGCTCCCCTGTGGAGCAGAGGGACGAGCCCTCCCCCCCCACTAGCTCCCGCCATTATCCCCTCACAGTGGGTTCTGAGCACCGCCAATTGAGCCGCTTCCCCTAGTGGGAGCACCAGATCCTCAGACAGGCTTATCTCCACAACCCCCCCCCACATACACTGGCAGATGCGAGCCTTGGGCAGGCTAACCTAGCTAGGTCCCGGGGCCAGACCTGAGGCAGATACCTGGGAATCTTGGTGGAGGCAGATTTGGAAGGGTGCCGTCTGAGAGGGGAGAAGCTGTCTCTCTGCAGAGGTTACATTGCCTGACTGGGATCAAGGCCCCGGGTCACGACCTCTCCTTGGCTTTGGGACCACCGCAGGGTTCCCAGTTGCTCTCAGCTCTGCAGGGGAGCACGGAGCTGGCTGGGCCTTGTGCAACCTGGGCTCCCGCCTTTGTCCCCTCGAGGCGGGTTCCGGGTCCTTGGCGCCAATTGAGTGGCTTCCCCCGCGGAAGCACCCGGTCCTCAGAATTAAGCCTCTCCACGACCCCCCCCCCACAAACACAGGCAGACGCGAGCCCTAGCTTGGTTCCGGGGCCAGTCAGCAGGCAGATACCTGGGGACCTTGGTAGAGGCCTGTGCATCAGACGGGTACATCCCAGGAGGGCACAGGTGCTGTCCGTGAATACCAGGGATCATGCGCTACTGCCAGGAAGTGAAGTGGGCTAAATAGCACTCCTCAGGGTACCTGAGTCCCACTTCCCTATCTGGGCATGGGCAGAAACCAAAGGAAAAATGTAACTTCCCAAACCAGGGCCCTAGTTCCATTATGGAACACGAAAATGGCAAGGAAGTGGAAACAGCTCATACACAATTGCAGAGAGAGAATAATATGACTCTTGAAAACAACAGCAATACAAATATGATGCAGTTAAGGGCTGATATGGAAATTATGAGACAAGACATGAATGACATGAAGCACTCTTAATCAAGCATAGACTCCAGACTGAATTTGATGGAGAGAAATATGAACGAATTTAGAAATACATTAAGTGAATCAAAGATTAATCAACTAAGAGAAGAGTTGGACTATCAATTAATTAAATTTGATGAAGACTTAAGAAAACTTAAAAATGATTATCAGGAATCCCAAGCAAAAACAAAAATAGATTGGAAATTGGATCTAACCAAAGAATTAGAGGCCATTAATAAACTTATAGCAGAAACCAATAATGAAAAAGAAATACTAAAAACCTCCCTTGAATCATTCAGTCCGAGGGTTGATAATCTGGAGGACAGAATTTCAGAAGTAGAAGACAAATCTGAAGGAATTAATAAGGATGTCATAGGTTTCAATAAATTCAAGAAATCAAGTGAGCACAATTTGAGGGATCTATGGGATACAATACAGAGGACCAATATTAGAATCATGGGGATCCCAGAGGGAGTAGAAGCCCATGCTAAGGGCATAGGAAATATCTTCAACAGAATTATTCAAGAAAACTTTCCCTATCTAACAAGAGAAAGTCCACTCAACTTTCAAGGGGCCCAGAGGACCCCAAGAAGACTTGACATGAAGAGAAATTCTCCAAGACACATTTTAATTAAGATGCCTAACATAGAAAGCAAAGAGAAAATACTCAAAGCTGCTAGAGGAAAGCAGACAGTAACTTACAGGGGAAAAGCCATCAGACTTACCTCAGACCCTGAACACCCTGGAAAAAAAATAGGAGGAACTCTGCATGAAATAGGAGTAGGAAAAAATTTCCTGAGCAAATCTCCAGCAGCCCAGGAAATACGACAAACACTTAACCAATGGGACCTGTTCAGGCTCAGAAGCTTCTGTACAGACAAACAAACCACACTCAGAGCCAATAGACCCCCTTCAAATTGGGAAATGATTTTTGCCAGCCACAACCCTGACAGAGGCCTAATTTCAAAAACCTACAGAGAACTCAAAAAAATTATTAACAAAAACCCAAAATGCCCCCTCACAAAATGGGGTACTGATCTCAACAGAGAATTCACGGAGGAGGAAACACAAATGGATTTGACTCATTTAAGAAAGTGCTCAGCATCCTTAAGCATCAGGGAAATGCATATCAAAACCACAATGAGATACCATCTTACCCCTGTCAGAATGGCAATCATAAAGAAAACCAACAACAATCGTTGCTGGCGAGGATGCGTGGAAAAAGGAACCCTCATTCACTGCTGGTGGAATTGCAAACTTGTTCAACCGTTATGGAAAGCAGTGTGGAGAATTATAGACAGAATCGACATAGAACTACCAATGGACCCAGCTATCCCTCTACTAGGCATCTACCCGCAAGACGCCACATATCGATGCAGAAAATTTTGTACAACTATATTTATAGCAGCTCAATTCATAATAGCCAAGAACTGGAATCAACCCAAATGCCCATCCATGGAGGAATGGACAGCGAAACTGTGGTATATTTATATGATGGAACTCTACTCAGCTGAAAGGAAAAATGACATATCGAAATTTAGGAAAATATGGTCTGACTTTGAGCAGATCTTACTAAGCGAACACTCAAAAGAACAGAGATTTGAACGCCTCATACTCTCCCTCATATGCGATCCTTAACCAGGATAACTGTTTTCTGTATGCAGACTAATAGAAAGAAGTGAGATGTTATGAATGAGGGGTAAGGGAATGGTGGAGGAGAATGGCTTAAGCAGGAGGCCAATCCAAATTAGGTTCAAAAACATAAAATCCTCAGGAGCATAATGTAACCTAAAGAGTCAATAGTGGGCGTCAACTGGCAAGAGGGGTCATGAATAGCAGGGGAGAATGTCTAAGTCTGTGAATAATTGAGCAGTCTGAAAGCCCCAGGTCCCAGTCACCAGTCCCTTCCCTCACTGAGCTGTTGACCAAAGTGACCCATGAGGTTCTGACAACAAGACAGAATTCTGTTAAGGCTCTTGAACGCCCTCCCCAGGCCTGAGACAAAATCCTGTTGCTGAAGAAACCACAGAATGCCACTGATCTTCACTGAGAGTCCCAGCGAGGTCTGGAATGGTAACCAACCCCCAGATGGCAGTTAGTGAAGGGCTGGAGGGCACTGCACAAGTTGCCAGGGGAAGCTGATCGGCGATAACTGGAGTAAACAGACCATTGGCATGAAACAGTCTGCGGCCATGAATAGGCTGGATAAAGTTCCTACTGGGAGAAAACAGCAAACCAAGAAAGGAGCAATTGGGCAATGAAGGAGCCTGGGCCTGGGGGAGACAATCAACAGCTATTAAATTTGGCCAAATATTCCACTCAGTGAGGGGGAACCCTTGATTGGAAATCGGGATTTAGGGCAATATGCACCGGATCTCATACTCTTGGGCTCCCAAGAAAAGATGCACTATGCGAACGTCTGACAGGGAGACTACTAAAAATAGAAACTAGGTAATCCAGAATGGTCTATATGTGTTAACCTATACTGTTCTCATTCTCCGATGGAGATTGTGTTTGTATTTTTCAGGATATAGCGAGTGAGCTGTGGCCCATATAACCCTACCACCCGACAGCAGGCCAAAAGATGAGACCATGGCAAGAGATGAGCCACCACAGTCATATTGTGGAGGATCCATATGGAACCCTGCAGAGAAGGACGGGATAAACAAGGGACCCACAGCCACAGCCATTCAACCAACTCAGGATAAGCCAAATGTGTTTGTGTTTTTCAGGATGCAACGAGAGAGCAGTGGCCCATCTAATCCTACCAACCAACCATAGGCCGATGGCTGCGATCCTGGCAAGAGAGGAGCCACCACAGTCATATCAGGGAGGATCCATAGGGAACCCAGCAGACAATGACAGATGAACAAGGGACCTATAACCACAGCCATTCAATTAACACAGGATAGGCCATTGAGACAGAAACCAAGATTTTCGACACAAGGACCCCTAATCTCGCAACATTAAAGTAGCCTTAATTCTCACCCACCATGACTCGGAACTGAGCGGAAGAGGGGGCGGAAAGATTGTGAAAGCCGTGGTGGGGAAACTCTTCAGAGGCATGGCACCCATCAGTAATAACACACTTGGGCCAGGAAGACTGGGCTGATTATAGGGTATCCAGGATCCCTTGCCACAAGGACTAATACAGACAGCCCACGGAGGAGGATATCCAACTGATCCTGGATAGGCAGTGGGGGGATTGGGGAATTTGGGATAACAACACATTGTTTGCCCACTAAATAATGTAACACATTATGGACAATAAATATATATTTTAAAAAAATGAACAAAAAAAGAATAATGTGACATTTTACATTTCACCCAGTAAAACTGGGGAGACCCAGTTTCTCCCATTCTCATGAAGGCTTAAAGCTATCTTTTTAATTTTTAATTTTTGAAGCTAGGAATATCTTCTGAAGTTTTAATTTGCTTTTTTTTTGATAAAAATGTTACTTCAAAGCATTTGCTCAATTGTTTTTGTTGTTGAGTTTTAAAATTTATATAGCAAATATTTGCTTTGTAAATATTTTCAGATATACAATTTGGTGGCCCACTTATTTATTCATTTCCAATTTCATTATTTGAAGCAAAAGGTTTTAATTTTGGATAAAGTCCAATTTATACTTTTCCTCCTTTTGAACTTATGTTACCCCAAAGTAATAACATCTTTGTTTTTTTTTTAATGAGAGGAAAGAATGTGAGCACAAATCACCCTGAAATATGATAGTTTTCCAGAAGGACTTACAGAATCCACAAAAGCTTTTATACTCAAGGTTATATTAAAAGTTATGGTTTATTATCATTCAGTTAAGCTTTATGGCAAGAATGCACTGGTATATTTGAGAAAAAAATGAAAAGCCAGTGAGGCCAAAAGAAGAGAAACAGTGGTCAGATGTGTTATTAGAGAGGAAATGGTGGTGAAATTCACTGGCCGTTTTGAATATTTCAATATCCCTGGAGATGCCCGGCTAGATGAGCAAAAGTCAGCTAAAGTATGTGAATCATTGTTCTCCACTGAATTTATGCAGCATATGACATTTATTTTTCACTCTTTACCAAGAAGGAAATGTTGACGAGACCACACAATATTTGTGGAAGTCAGAGCATCATTCTGCCCGGCTGCATCCACAAGTATGATGCTTATAAGTGTTCCTCTTAGCAATTCTTAAATGCTAAGAAAATGGTTTTCACTCTGTGGAGTTAAAATCCTTTAAGAGCCATGGTTTGAATAAATTAACTACTATAATATTTCTTGTTACTGCAAAAATATGTTAAAAATCATGGAAATTATTCCCTAAAATTATATATCTCCCTTCATTTCTTCCTTTCTTTCTTCCTCCTTCTACAAAATGAATAAAGTATGCTCCTTGCCCTAAAGGACTCTTTAGGCCAATAAAAAGAGATAATGTATTTTGACTTCAGTTTTTATAATACAATGAGAAACGTGCTGTAACTGACAATACCATTTTGAGAGAGATGCAGACTGTGACTCCCCACTCGGGAAAGTCAGAGAAGGCTCAAGAAGAGGGGATGATCATTTTGCTGGGGTTGCAGCCTAAAGAGAAGATGATGCAACGCTTAGCATGAGAGAAAATTGTTTATAAGGTTATGCAAGTTTTATAATTTTAAATGTGAAAACATGGGTCTTCAGGGAATTGTGAATAGTAAATTGATTTGTGGTCAGATTTAAATAGCTTCTGAATTATATATATATATATATATATATATATATATATATATATATATATATATATATATATAT
>PVHP010008189.1:0-43411 GCA_004024765.1 Zapus hudsonius | reverse complement strand
GTGTGTGACTCTGGTTAACACATACATGAAGGAACAAGCATGTAGGACCATTGTAAAGCAGCGGAAAGTGAGCCAGGAAGAGGCCTTACCAAAATTTGAATCAGCCAGAGCCTGGATAGTGGACTTCTAGTCATAGAACTATGAGAAAGTAAATTGCTAAAAATGCCCAGCTGATAGTGTTTGTTATGGCAGCCTTCACTAACCTAACCTGTCTTCCTGACTTCAAAACTGAAAGATGTCCATTGTTATTAATTTGAAAAGTTCAAGAAAAGAATCAAGGGCTTTATGAAATCTATAAGGCTAACATCCATCTTAGTAGGGAGTGAATGGCAGGTATTCAAACAGAATCTTCTGGTCTTTTTGAGTAGAATTTCATGTTTGTAGCTCATGGGAGGCACAATAACACCAAGGTCCCTCATACCTCTTCCAAAAAGGTTCCACCTCCCAAGTTGCACAAATTTTCCAAACAGCAACACCTACTGGGGATCAAATTATTCTGGGTTACCTAGATTCTAATTTTTAGTAGCCTGCCCGTCAATCGCTCCCATGGTACATCTTGTCTTGGGAGCCCAAGAGTAAGGGATCCGGTGCCTATCGCCCTGAATCCCAAGTTCCAGACAAGGGGTTCCCCCTCACTAAGTGGAAAATTGGATGAATTTGAAAGCTGTTGATTGTCTCCCCCAGGCCCAGGCTCCTCCATTGCACAAGTGCTCCTTTCTTAGTTCGCTGATCTCTCACAGTAGGAGGTGTGGTCAGCTTACTCATGGATGCAGATTGTGTTTCATATCAGTCTCTGTTTCCTCCAGCTATCGTTGATCAGTTTTCCCTGGCAGCCTGTGCAGTGCCTTCCAGCACTACACTAATTGCCTTCTGGGGGCTCGATACCATTCCGGACTTTGAAGGGTCTCTCGATGCTGATCAATGGCACTCTGTGGTTTCTTCAGCAACAGGGTTTTGCCTCAGGCCTGGGGAGGGCACCCAAGAGCTTTGACAGAATTCTGTCTTGTAGTTGGAATCTCATGAATTGCTTTGGTCAACAGTTCAGTGAGGGAAGGAACCAGTGGTTGGAACCAGGGGTTGTCAGGCTGATCTAATTATTCACAGGCTTAGGCTCTCTCCCCTACCATTCATGGCCACTCTTGCTCACTGCTTACTCAATAGGTTACAGTATGCTGGTGAGGATTTTATGTTTTTGAACCTAGTATGGTTTATCTTCATGCTTAAGCCATTCCCCTCCTCCCATTCTTTACCCATCATTCATAATCTCTCACTTCTTACTATTAGTCTGAATAAAGAACACAGCTATCCTGGTTAAGGACCATATATGAGGGAGAATATGCGGCCATCGATTCTCTGTTCTTTTGAGAGTTCATTTAGTAAGATCTGCTCGAAGTCAGACCATTTTTTCCTAAATTTCGATATTTCATTTTTCCTTTCAGCTGAGTAAAATTCCATTGTGTAAATATACCACAGTTTCACTGTCCATTCTTCCATGGATGGGCATTTGGGTTTATTCCAATTCTTAGCTATTATGAATTGAGCTGCTATAAATATAGTTGTACAAATGTTTCTGCGTAGAGATGTAACATCTTGTGGATAGATGCCTAGTAAAGGGATAGCTGGGTCCATTGGAAGGATTATGTCCATTCTGTTCAGAAGTCTCCACACTGCTTTCCATAGTGGCTGAACAAGTTTTCAATCCCACCAGCAGTGAATGAGGGTTCCTTTTTCCCCGCATCCTCACCAGCAACGATTATTGTTGGTTTTCTTTATGATTGCCATTCTGACAGGGGTAAGGTGGTATCTCATGGTAGTTTTGATTTGCATTTCCCTCATGCTTAAGGATGTTGAGCACTTTCTCAGGTGAGAAAAGGCCATTTGTGATTCCTCCTCTGTGAATTCTCTGTTGAGATCAGTGCCCCATTTTGTGAGGGGGCAATTTGGGTTTTTACTATTAATTTTTTTCAGTTCTCTGTAGGTTCTGGAAACTAGGCCTCTGTCTCTGTTTTAGCTGGCAAAAATCATCTCCCAATTTGAAGGGGGTCTATTGACTTTGAGAACAGTGTTTTTGTCTGTACAGAAGCTTTTGAGCCTGATCAGGTCCCATTGATTAAGTGACTTTTGCACTTCCTGTGCTACTGGAGATTTGCTCAGGAAGTTGTTCCGTACTCCTATCTCATGTAGGGTTCCTACTACTTTTTCTTCCAGGGTGTTCAGGGTTACAGGCTTGATATTGAGGTCTTTGATCCATTTGGAGTTGATCTGTGTGCATGGTGAAAGGACTGGGTCTAATTTCATTTTTTACATGTTTTTATCCAATTTGTCTAGCACCATTTGTTGAAGATGCTATCTTTGGCCCAGCATACATTGTTGGCAACCTTGTCGAAGATTAAGAAGCAGAAGTTACTTGCATTAAAGGCTGGGTCTTTGAGTATATCCCACTGGTCAGACTGTCTGTTTTTCTGCCAATACCGTGCTGTTTTAGTTACTATGGCTTTGTAGTATTTTTTAAAGTCAGGTATGGTGATACCTCCTGCGTAATTTTTTTTTGCTCAGAATAGTTTTAGCTATTCAAGGTCTCTTACCCTTCCAAATAAATTTTGAGATTTTTTCAATGTCTGTGAAGAAGGAGGTTGGGATTTTTATTGGCATTGCGTTGAATCTGTAGATTGCTTTTGGCAGGATTGCCATTTTTACTTTATTGATTCTCCCTATCCATGAGCATGGAATATCTTTCCATCTTGTCACATCCTCCTCTATTCCCCTCTTGAGTGTTTCAATATTTTCCTTATATAAATCTTTCACTACCTTGGTTAGTGATATTCCCAGGTATGTAATTTTATTTGAGTATATAGAGAACGGGAGAGTTTCTCTGATGTCTTTTTCCGAATGTTTGTCTTCCATATATAGAAAGGCTACTGATTTTTGTGTGTTAATTTTGTATCCTGCCACTCTACTGAAGGCATTGATCACCTTCAGGAGATTACTAATACTGTTCTTTGTGTCTGATATATATAAGATCATGTCATCTGCAAAGAAGGATAGGTTGACTTCTTCCTTTCCAATTTGTATCCCTTTTATGCTATTCTCTTGTCTTATTGCTTGAGCTAGAACTTCAAGCAGTATGTTAAATAGCAGTGGTGAGAGTGGACATCCCTGTCTTGTTCCTGAGTTGAGGGGGAACTCCTTGAGTCTTTCCGCATTGAGGATGATTTGTGCTTTAGGAGATCTGTATATTGACTTTATCATGTTGTGGTATAGGCCATCTATGCCTATACTTTCCAGGGTTTTGAACATGAAGTATTGAATTTTGTCAAAGGCCTCTCCCATTGTTAATTTCTAGCTTTAATGCATTGTGGTATGATATGATGCAGGGGATTACATTGATCTTTCTGAATTTGCTGAGGGATGATTTATGGCCCAGTATATGGTCAATTTTGGAAAAAGTTCCATGTGCTGCTGAGAAGAATTTGTAACCTGTATCCTTGGGGTGAAATGTTCTGTAGATATCTGTTATCCCTAGTTTGTCTATGGTGCCATTTAGCAGCTTGATTTCCCTGCTCGTCTGTTGTTTGTACAATCTTTCTAGGGATGATAGTGGAGTGTTAAAGTCTCCTACTATGATGGTGTTGGCATCTATATCTGCTTTGCTTTTGAGTAATTTATGCGTAATGAACTGAGGGTCCTGCATTTGGTGCATACATATTTAGTATAGTGATGTCTTCCTGTTGTATCGTTCCCTTGACGAGCTGCAAGCATTGGTCCACGCTGGCGGCTTCCACTTGTGTGGATCATGTGCTAGGTGGTTTCTAGAGCTCAGCGTGTGGCAGCAGCTTGTGTCTACAACCTGGATCCCCGCTGAAAAGCCTGGTCCTTGATTCCCGAGGTATATGGCGTGTATGCTAGTCAGCCATCTTCCCCGGAACCTATTTTGTACATTCTTTAAAGCTTTTTGCTATCTTGACAATTCATACACTATAAATATACGTTAACTACTGGAATGCATTTGGACACAAAATAGGTCAATAAAAAATTAAGCTTTTAATGTAATTAGACATTACATTTTAAAAATCTTTTTATTTGTTTATTTGCAAACAGAGAGAGCTGGAAAAGACAGAGAAAATGAACATGCCAGGGCTTCCAGCTACTGCAAACGGACTCTAGTTGCATGCACCACTATGTGTATCTGGCTTGATATGCAATCAAATTAATTTAAGTCATATTTTTCCAAAGCTGTTGAAGAAAATAACTGCTATATTTTCCATGTTATTTACTTAAGTGAAAATGTGCCAAAATGTAGACATTATTTACATCTATATTATTCACACTTAAAAACTTCTCACTTATATACTGCTAAATATCAACCTTAACTATAAAACAAAATGTAACCAAATGGAGTGCTAGAAAAGGTTTCTTACATAATAATATAAATTCAGATTATTTATGTACTTTCTTCATCTCTTAAGCACAAAGAAACAATGAGAACAGAATGAATAAGACTAATTTTCATTATTATCTGCTTCATTTTCAAAAGCTGTGAACTGGATGCTTTGGCCAGGGATATGAATTACATGCATTTTAATCAAGTGCCTTTACCCACTGAGTAATCTCTCAGCCCTTCCTGCATATTACTAGCTAAAAATTATTGGTCAACTATTTATCATCAAATAATATTTACTAAAGGAAACACATCAATAATTTTTATTTTAAGAGTAGTACTGACATTTTTGTATTTTACAAAGCTGAAAGACTTTGCTAGTCACTGCTAAATGTCTAGTGTTGAAATGACAAAGTAACCTTCAGCTTAGTCTGTGAAATAATCAGAAAATTTATTTTTAGAAGTGTCTCTGATGCATATTCAAGCCTTTAAACTTCAAAACTTCATATTTTATTTCAAGTATCTAATTTGCTTGAATCTTGCTTTAATATTTGGATAAAATAAAAAGTTTTAGCAAAAGCTTTAAGATGAAATAAAAATATCTCTTCACCTGAAATAATGTGGTGCCATTATTTGATATAGAAATGGTATCTATATTTGACAATACTTTTGATATTTAAAAGAAAATAATTGATTCGAAGTGTTCTCAGTGAAATTTGCTCTGTGAAATAGAATTCCTAATTTCTACAATAACTCGTTAGAACTAAAAGAGCTTTTCTCAAGGTTGTAAGGATTGGTTTTAGTGAGTAAGTACTTGTGAAAGTTAGGGAAAGAACACCTGCGCCATGAACAATGTGTGAACGCTAACCACAGACCAAATGCTCAAAACAAAACAAAAAACAAAAACCTGCTCTGCTGACTTCAGGAAAAGCTTGAAGCATTCAGAATAGGTTTACGTAGAACTTTTGAAATGAAATTATGATCAATGTAAGACACCTAACTTAAAAAGCCTTTTTATGGATAATTTTCATATATGTACATATTATATTTTGGTGATGATCCTCTCTCTGCAATCTTTGAAACTTTTTTCTCAAAAATTATAGAATTATATTCTAGGTATATTCTCTTCCACTGAATTACTTCTTTTCAAGTAGCCCACCTTCTATTTTTACAATATTTTATTTTATTTATTTATTTGCAAGCAGAAAGAGAGAGAAAGAGAGAGAGAGAGAGAGAGAGAGAGAGAGAGAGAGAGAGAGAGAGAGAGAGAGGGGGGGGTGCGTGCCAGGGTCTTCAGCTACTGCAAAGGCATCTGGCTTTACATGGATACTGGAGTGGGGGAATTGAACTCTGGTCATTAGGCTTTGCAGGCAATTGCCTTAATGACTGAAACGCCATCTTCTATTTTGATGTCTTTTAAAAATATTTTTAATATTTTAAGAAATATTAAAAATATTTAATATAGGGAGATAGAAGAGAGACCAAGAGAGTGGGTACACCAGGGCCTCCAGCCCTGCAAACAACTCCAGGTGCATGCACCCTTTGTCCTCAAAATTGAAACTGGGTCATAAGGCTTTGCAGGCATGTGCCTTAACCCCTGAGCAATCTATCCAGCTCTTACAAGAACATCCATTCATCCTTCTTCCTAACACTGGAAGGAGGCCGAATGAGGAACAGTGAAGATCATAAAACTTTGTCATGGTAACTCTCACAGAAGCCAAGACTTTCTTTGAGGAGGGAGATGGTGGTCACAAAGATATTTTCAGGGTGCTGTATGACAGTGAAGGCTCCGCAGGTTATGTGACTCCTACAATGTTATTGTTTCTGTCCACTATTAATTTGAGCGCCTGAATTTTTTACATAATATGGTGGAAAATTTTTTTATATAAAAATAGTATTTTAAAAAGATTTTTTCTTCCTAATGTAACATTTAGCAAATTACATCTTATTGCAACACATACTTCAAAGCTTAAATGAGTGTTTAAATTCACTGATGATAGAAGAATGTAATTTTAATTTCTTTTATTTAAAACATTCTCTTTTTAATCGTTCTTAATAGTTATCATTAAACAACTGACAGCTCAAATTAACTAACGATAGGTGCCATTTATATGGCAATTGACCTCTGCCACTATATTTTTACTGTTGGGTTTCATGATAGCTAATGCTTGAATTCAGAGTCCTTTGCAAAACATAGAA
Organism: Zapus hudsonius; assembly: GCA_004024765.1. Classification (NCBI taxonomy): domain Eukaryota; kingdom Metazoa; phylum Chordata; class Mammalia; order Rodentia; family Dipodidae; genus Zapus; species Zapus hudsonius. Next base: position 36,834 of record PVHP010008189.1, on the reverse strand, counting down.
GAAATATATTTTTTAAGCCCGTGTTTTTACATTTTAAAAAGCCAAAGGCTCCTTAGTCAGTGAAATTCAACAACTAATACATATTCAAATAGTCTACTGGTGAATGCTAATTACTAATTCTATTTAGTTTTTATTAAAGTAATCTGGGGGAAAACATGCCAGACTTTCCAGAGAAAATGACTTTTATTGGAAGGTGACCAGAATTGATTTGGCCATTTGCCATTATTGTTTTAGATGTTTATAATCTTTAGTGTTAGGAAGTAAAGGACAGTTACTGATTTCTTTCTCTGCAAATGTAGAGAGGTCTCATACAATGCAAAAAGGCTTCAGGTCAAATTATGCCAAATATGTAAAACAGTTTTGGGGAGGCAGGCATCGCAACAGTCACAAGACCTTGGTGTCAGCTTGATGCAGTCCAGCCATTAGTAATTTGAAGTTATCTAATAGTACTTTGCACTGCATGGGAAGTTCCTTAGACTTGAGTGGTGATGTTCAGTGTTGGGCGTGATGACAGAATTGCTTTGAATCATCCACTGAAGTGGAGTGGAAAAGCCCTGGGCTGTATTTGATTCCTTGGACAACCCCCTTATGCTCCTTTAGAACTGCTCAGCACATTTTGAATACCACTCGTTTCACCCAGGAGGCTGGCTTCCTAATAACTATTATCCTAGTAGAGATAAAAGTAGAAGAGGACATTTCTGGTAGCTTTTGGACATGCAACTAATATTTTATATGCTGACAGCCACCTTGGATGCATATTTCTGATTCAAATGATGCCCTCATTTTCCTCATCCTTTCCTCAGTGTTAAAACAATTAAAGCTAGGCATCTCATTGTCTATGTTAAAATATGTTAAACAAATTACAAACATAATAATCTTAAACATTTATCCCTACACACATCTTAGGTTCTTTATTATTTTTCGGAAAGTAGTACATCTAGGCACAGAGTCACTGGCTTTGGTTTGTGTTTGTTCCACTCTTGTAGGTAGGTCTACTAACACCTGAACCTGTGAGCTATTGCAAGCTGGTATGTAGTATTATGACACCCATAATATGACACACATAATATATTGTGTGTATTATATATACTGTGACCTGCTTTGTGATGTGTGGCTGTATTTGTAAACCTAACTCAACTTTGCCATCTGCCAGGGAATCTTAAGAAAAATACATATTCCTTGCTTCTCACCTTTTCAATATGATTTAAAATATTATAGGATAGTCCAAGAATTAGGTTTTACGTTGTTCTTCCCCACTTGATCCTGATATAGCTTGTCTCAGAGAAAGGATTAAGATGAAGTAGATAGGGCCATACCATCCCTGCTTAAAGATGACCTTTGGTTATATAAGACTATACAGCAAAACTGAGCTTATTGCTTCCTTCCCAATTTTCCCATATCAATGAATCTTGATATCCCATAATTTTCTATTTACAAGTTACATTGTTGGTAGCTTTGTTTTTTTTTTTCCCCACCAGTTTGAAGTTTGCAGTGATCATCTTGTTTAGATGCTTGAGCAAGCAGGTTTCTCCCAGGAAAAGCAAAACGCATGACTGCCTACGTTACCTAGGGTTGCTGATTTTTAAGTTCATCAGATCATCTGGGAAAGACACTAGGTGTCAGATAATCCTTTAATACCAGGAAGTATATTGAAATCTGAAAAGACAGGCTTTCATTCTCTCAAGTGCCCTTTCTTTCTACCACGATCAACAAGCAGGTTTAGAGAGGAGCCCGTGGAGCTGTAGTCACACATCAGCCACGACGCACTTAGGACATGGTGCTTCCATGTGCTTGTGGTCCGTTTCATTAGCCTGAGAGTTCAAGCAAGGTGACACATGAACCCAGGACCAGCAGAAAGACTGCTGCTGCCTCATTGAAGTTCCCTTTCAGGCAGTCACTAGCTTTAAGTGACTACTAACTTTTAAATTAATTAAAAGCAAATGTAAAACTCGAGTTTCTCAGTTCTGTTAGTTACAATTCAGGTGTTCACAAGCCCCCTGTGACCATGAACTGCACCGTTGGGTGGCTCAGATAGTTCCATCACTGCAGACTTTCTATCGGTGCAGCTGCTATGGGGTTCTTCTACAAGGCACAGAACATTGGCATCTTCTCCGGTGTCAATGAAACCGTCATTGCTACTTAGCTATTAGGGCCTTTCCAGTGACTTATGCAGTTGGGAATTACAAATTTTCCATAATTATTTTACACATACTCTCTCTCTCTTTCTCTCTCTGTCTCTCTCTCTGTTTCTCTCTTTCCCCCACTCTCTCCAGTCTTCCTATGTAGCCTACATTGCCTTTGATCTCTAAATCTTCCTTGTCTCTGCCTCTCTGATATTTGGATTACATGTGCCCTGTCATGTGGGGCAACTGTCCACATGTGTTTTGTGTTTGAACCAGACTGTTAAGGTCTTTCACTAGTGTGAAAGGTCGCACTGAAGTGCATATGCGCACACACTTATTTAAGTTAAACAAAGTACTTTGAGATGATTTCAGATTCTCACCAGTTTAAGAAGTAATGCAGAGACCTTACGTATCTTTACTGTTTCCTAAAGTCTTCCAAAACTGTGGCACAGTGCCATCAGCGAACATTGACAATGACATAGAAATGATACAGAACATTTCTACCAACGCCTCACTCATGCTGCCCACTTCCTCCCCACTTCTGACACCTTTCAACCATCAATCAGTCTGTCATTTTACTAGTTTGTCAATTAAAAGATGCTATAAAGTGACAAGCATACAGTAGGCAACCTTTGAGGATTGGCTTTTTGCACAGTTGGGGCTGCATCCGGGTTTTGAGCATGTATATACTTCCTTTTGTGTTAGGAAGTAGACTTCAAGTTTAACTTTTCTCATGCTGAGCATCTAGTTCTGGGCTATTATAACTAAAGCTGGGCTAAGGTCTCAGTGGTAGAACATTTGCATGGTGCCCTGAATCTGATCACTAACACTGTAAAGTGAATAAATAAATAAATTCTTAATAAAGAAAGTGCTACAGGTATGCACATGCAGGTTTTTATGCAGATATTTATATTTTAATTCTTCTCATGTACATGCTTATAACAAAATCGTTAGTAAATGAGGCATCTGCACTAAGAATAGATTTAAGCCTGAAATAAACCCTTCCCTCCCATACGCTGCTTCTGGTTTGTCCCAGCAATGAGAGGGTTATTGCAACACTTCACCAGTTTGAGGAAGTTATCCATGTTTCCAGTTTATTGCTGAGCTTTTATATGTTATTTCGAAGAGTTGCTTTATTCAGGCATTTCCTTCTTTAGCTTGTTAGTACAGTGGATTATGCAGCCTACTTTATGGAAGTTGACCAAATCTCATATCTCTAAGATTAACCACACTTAGTCCTATTTTTAAAGATACAGTGGAATTCTGTTTGATAATATCTTTGGATGGATCTTTGTCTATATTGGTTAGGGATATCGATCTATGGTTTTCTTTTTTTTTTGAGTTTTTTTTAATATATTGGTGCTGGCTAACTTTATCAATTAAATCGGTAAGCATTCCCTATTCTGTTTTTTTTAAAAAGAGCCTGAAGAGTTAGTGAAAATATTTCCTTAGACTGCACCATTTTACAGAATTTTCCAGTGAAACTATTGAAGCTTTGAGATTTCTTTCTCTGGGAATTTTTAAAGTATGAATTTATTTCTAATAGCTATAGGACTGAATTAATCATCTATTTTATATTGAATGAAATAGGCAAACTGAGTTTTTGAATAATTGGTTTATTTCACCTGAATTTTCAAATTATATAAGTAAAGTTGTATATCGGATTTTCTTATTGTTTTGATTTTGGGGGGATACATAATAACATCCCCTGTTTAATTCCACTAATTGGTTATGTGTGACTTCTTTTTTTTTCCAGAGTGGATAATGTTTTTTTTTTTTTACTTTTATTGCTGTTTTAAAAGAATCTCCTATTTACATTAGTGATTCTCTGAATCATTTTCTATTTCTCTCGAAACTTCTTGAGAAAGGAGCTTAGATTATTGAATTGGGACTTTCCCCCTTTTATAAATATAAGCCACTTAATGTTAGTTGTATCCAACATGTTATGCTGTGTTTTTATTTTCATTTAGTTTTTTTTTTCGTAGTTTTTTTTTTCTTGTAGTATTTTCTTATCCTTTCCTTTTGGCTCACAAGTTACTTGGAGGTACAGTGTTTGGTTTTCAAGTATAACAAGAATTCTATGTTACCTTTCTGTAACTGATTTTTAGTTTTGTTCAGGGTTGGTCTTGGCATATCATAGTTCAATTCTGTAAGTTTGCTGAAGTCTGTTCTACATTACAATGTATGTGTTCTTGAAAGCACATGGGTACATAGCATATTCCAGTGCTTTAGGCTGATGCTTTCTTAAGTGGAGATTAGACTGATCATATATCTCTCTTATCAATGACTGAGAGAAGGGATTTTGCCCTGGCTGTTCATTGGAATCTCACAGAGACTACACTGGAGGCAGAGAAGTTCAGTTATTACTGTTATGCACATGGCCTCTATGTGAACCCTGTGTAGAGAGGAGCTTGTCAATGCTGGCCAGTGGCAGAAGCCTTGGCTTCTCTCCAGATATCTACCAGATGTCACTCTGATGAAAAGGATGAAGACCACATCAAGACTTTTCAGTGAGAGTCCAAGTCTGGTTTCTAGACCAGGCATGGTGGTACACACCTTTAATCCCAGCACTTGGGAGGCCAAGGTAGGAGGATCGCTGTGAGTTCCAGCCCAGCCTGAGACTATAGAATGAGTCCCAGGTCAGCCTGAGCTACAGCAAGACCCTACCTTGAAAAACAAAAAAACAAAAAACAAAAAACAGTCTGTTTTCCCTGCCATAACTGGGGCAATTGCTATTTTGCCTTAATATGATGAAAGCTCCAGGTCTCACCTCTGTCCTTTTTGATGTAACCCAGGCCAAGGAAGGGGGGTGACCTTCATGTAACCCTAATAGGTAGGCATATAGACAGTTTTTCTGATAAATTTGACCACTGTAGAGACATTTTTATTTTTCATTTTTAGCACAGTATATACAGGAAAGTTAATGTACTTTGATAGTTCTATCATGCTTCCAAGTGTTATGTGTTTTTCCCCTTTCTCTAATTAGAGAAAGGCGAAGGTCAAATCCATCCTCTCCTTAAACTCGTAGAGGTTCTACTTTAAATTGAGAAGTTTAATATATGAATATAGAGTAACTTGATCTTGGTTCCACCCTTTTCTTTTTTTTATTTAATCCACTCTTCCCAGACATCCCATCTCTAAGGACCTTCCCCTTTCCATGCAAGTTGACCAGCTCAGAATCATGTTGATCTTACTGGGCAATTAGTAATCACTGTGTGTTTATGAATGTACTAGTCAGTTCATGTAAGGAAGAAAGCTCCAAAATATGCCTACATTCTCTGTGGCTTTTACATTCTTTCTTCCTCCTCTTTGTCAATGTTCCCTGAACCTTGGAGGGAAATGTAGAAATCTTCACACTGAGCTCTTAGCATGCTCTTATTTTCTGCTTTGAGGAGTTTTGAGTCTCCTCGGTGTCTATCACTGTCTCCATAGAGATGGTTTTCTGATCAGCTGTGGGAGCAGCACTCATAATTCTTCCCCCACCACCTCTGGAATGTTTGCTTAGCTGAGCAATTGTGAAAGAGATGTCTCCAGTCCTAAACCCTGGGCTGTCTCTTCTTGTAATTTTGATGAGTCTGTGGTCTCCCAGGTATTTGCCCTCATCCTGTTTCTGCACTCACCACTCTGAGTGGAGCCAGATATAAGTATCCACTCAACAACCCCGTGTTTTGTGGTCAGCTTCCTAGTTGCTGCACAGAAAGAACCCAAACAAAAGCGGCTTGTGGAGGAATGGGTTTATTTGGCTTACGGACTCAAGGGGAGACTCCATCCTGGCAGGGAAAATGATGGCATGAGCAGAGGGCTGGACATCACCTCTGCCACAGCACTGCAAACAGCAGCAGGAAGGTGTGCCAAACATTGGCAAGGGGAAGCTGGTTTATAACCCCATAAGCCCGCCCCCAACAACACAACTCTAGCGAGGTTGTAATTCCCTAACTGCCATTAGCTGAGGATTGATCACTGAGAACACATTCATTTGTTTGTGGGGGACACCTGGATCAAACCATGACACCATGTCTATCAAGAGGTTGTGGTATGTTTCCAAAGATTTCTGTCTTCCCACTCTTGCTTCCTTGGGCTTTTGGCTGGAGAGAATGATCTTTAGATGAAGACTTCTGTTTGGAGAGTCTCATTTTACTGCTCAAGTCTGACCTCCACTTGCAGACCAGGAGCTTGGATTACAGGCATGTAAAAAAACGTGTGTGTTGTTGAGGATTTTTTTTTTACTGTACCTGCTTGACATTTCTATGTTACTGCTAGTCACTTCACATTCAAATCTGAAATACATGATGGTAGGAAAATGTATGCCTATTTCAACTTCTCAGTAGCAGAAACCTTAATTGAGGCCCTTTTTGTTGAAGCCTTTAAAATTGTTTATTTATTCATTTATTTGTAAGGAGATATATATATATATATATATATATATATATATATATATATATATATATATATATATATATATATATATATATATAGAGAGAGAGAGAGAGAGAGAGAGAGATACAAAGGATAGCCTCTGGCTGCTACAAATGAAGTCCAGATGCATAAGGCACTTGCCTTCAAAGTCTAATGACCTGAGTTCAGTTCCCCAGTTTCCATGTAAAACCAGATGTACAAAATGGCACATACTAGCCCAATTCTCTCTATCTCTATCTGCTTGCCACTAAAATAAAAGGGATATTTCATTTTTTCCATTTTTGTTTCTTTCTAGCTGAAATTTAGACATTATAAGATTTTGAGTAATCATATTAGAGCATCAAAAATTGGAGAAGAGACACTATTAGTAAATAAAGCCTAGATCTCATGAAGATGCTATACAATTTACCTACCTATGACTTGTTACCAGAGACAGGAAAGCTAATTTTTTGTTGTCGTTGTTTAAGAAACTGTTGCTTTGGGATATGTTCCAGCAGTGGACTGAAAATTCTTGGAGTGACTTTGATAACCAATGCTTCCATGTTCTGTTTTATATCCCCCAAAAAATCAAATATAGCAATTAATACACAGAAACTGCTTGGTTAAACACAGATGTATTCAAGTCCACTGTTATCTCAAGGTTTTCTTAATAATGACAGATATAAGTAACAAATTTCCCCCAGAATAAAGGAGCAGTTATCAGAAATGAGAGTTTATATTTTCTTTTCTAGAATAAAAAAAAGCCCCACTTTCCTTGGCTTTCAACATTTGTATCAAAGTTAAAATGAAAAAAAATCTTAGTTGTAGCTAAAGCTCTTTCTGCCTGGTATTGGTCTTCTACTTTAATTTTTGTTCTTCACATATGTGTGTGTGTGTGTGTGTGTGTGTGTGTGTGTGTGTGTGTTCTATCTCCAGCTACTTAGCATGTAAGCTTCTTAAAAAATAGACTCTTTGTTCTTGTTTGTTAGTATCTTTGTTTAGTATCTAGTTTTGTACTTAACAACCAGATGGTATCAAATCTTGAGTACATGCTAGAAAGAATTTCATAAGAGTAAATACTGAGATTATTAACTATTGTTCCTCTCAGTTTAGTTTGTTATGAAAATTTCTCCATTGTTTTCAAAACTTTATAGAAGTATGAAAAATACTCCTTCAAAAAACTTTATAGAAATCTGGAGAATGTTCTTTTCACAAGACTTTAAAATTTCGTGTTTTTTTTTTTTAGTCAGGGGATATTTTATTGGCCTTTAATCATAATTGAAAGAGGAGAATTGTGAGTTCTAGGCTGGCCTGAGTAAAATATAGAGACCCTGTCTCAATTAAGAAAAATATTTTGAATTTCTCAGTAATTCTTCTAAATATAAAGTTTAAAATTATCATTCTTCCAAAGTTATGGAAATTCTTTTCTTATAGATTGGATCTACTGAAAAAATTCTTACAAAAGAGAATTTGTTTTACAAAAGTAAATTCAGTTGTGAACTAATGTAGCCAAGTAATGGGGTTAATAAATTTATTTTAAAATTTAATTACTGAAAATACTATGAAATATAAGTACATGAAGTTTAGTGAACATTATAATTTATAAAATGTATGAACATTTCATATTACTGTTGTGGTCCAAGGTTGAGCACACCTCAAAGAACAGAAGACACACACGATAATGCAAGTCACACAGCGAGGTTTATTTCCAGCATGCTGAAGGTCAGTTTCTTGGCTCAAAAAGTTGAACTTCTGACTCAGGACCCCCCTTCTGCATTCTTTAGTAGGTTTTATATGTTTGAGTTTACAGGCATGTGACATTTCAAAGTTATCTATTATTTTTATGGCACACAGGTGGCTTATTAAGGTTAAAACCATAGACCCTTCACAGTTCTCTACTATCTTCATGGCACACAGGAGGGCACAGGCGGTCTCGGCGAGGACCAGGGATCACGTGCCACTGACAGGAAGTAAAGTGGGCTAAATAGCACTCCCCAGGGTGCCTGAGTCCCATTCCCCTACCTGGAAATGGGCAGAAACCAATGGGAAAAAATCCACAGAAAACAAAGATGGAACTCCCCAACCCAGGGCCCCTAGTCCATATATGGAACAGAAAAGCAGCAAGGAAGTAGAGACAGCACATATGCAATTGCAAAGAGAGAATAATATGACTCCTGACCATAACTGCAATGCAATCATGAAGCAGTAAATGGCTGATATGGAAATTATGAAAAAAGACATTAATGAGATGAAGCTTTGTAACTCAAGCATAGACTACAGACAGAATTTAATGGAGAGAAATATGAATGAATTCAGAAATACATTAATTGAATTGAAGATTAATCAACTAAGGGAGGAACTAGACAATCAATTGTTTAAATTTGAGGAGAACTTCAGAAAACTTAAAAATGATTATCAGGAATCCCAAGCAAACACAAAAATAGATTGGAAAATGGATCTCACCAAAGAATAGGAGACTATAGACAAAATTATAGCAGAAACCAATAATGAAAAGGAGATGTTAAAAACCCCCCTTGAATCAATCAATCCCAGAGTTGACAATCTGGAGGACAGACTCTCAGAAGTTGAAGACAAGTCAGAAGGAATGAATAAGGATGTCATAGGTTTCAATAAATTCAAGAAATCAAGCAAGCAAAACTTGAGGGAGCTATGGGATACCATAAAGAGGCCCAATATTAGAATCATGGGGATCCCAGAGGAAGAAGAAACCCAGGCTAACGCCATAGGAAATATCTTCAACAGAATTATTCAAGAAAACTTTCCCTATTTAACAAGAGAAAGCCCACTCAACTTTCAAGGGGCCCAGAGAACTCCAAACAGACAGGATATGAAGAGGAATTCTACAAGACACATTTTAATTAAGATGCCTAACATAGAAAGCAAAGAGAAAATACTCAAAGCTGCTAGAGGAAAGCAGACAGTAACTTACAGGGGAAAAGCCATCAGACTTACCTCAGACTTCTAATTAGAAACCATGAAAGCCAGAAGGGCTTGGAATAATGCTTCTCGGGGCCTAAAGAAGTATGGCTTTCAACCTAGACTACTGTACCCAGCAAAGCTATCCCTCCTGATAGATGGAGTGAAAGTGTTCCATGAAGTAAACCAGCTCTACAATTATTTGAAAACAAAGCCAAAATTTAAGAAGATCCTGCAAGAGATATCCCACACAGAAGAAATAAGAAATCTACCTCAGAAGAGTACCAGAGATCAGGCACGACAATCACATTCAGTGTGCAAATAACAGCAGCACAGACAACAACCCCCATTAGCCCTTCATCATGGCAGGGCTTAAAGCAAACCTCACAGTTATATCACTGAATATAAATGGACTTAACTCCCCTATAAAAAGACACAGACTTGCAGGGTGGATCAGAAAAATGGACCCTGCCATCTGCTGTCTTCAGGAAATGCACTTTACCTCTAAAGACTGCAATCTTCTTAGAATAAAAGGATGGAAAACAGTTTATCATGCATGTGGAAGTAAAAAGAAAGCAGGTGTGGCTACATTAATCTCTGACAAAATAGACTTTACACCAAAATCAATTAAAAAGGATAATGATGGTCACTTCTTGCTCATCAAATGAATGATCCAGCAGGAATATATCACCATCATTAACATATGCACCAATTTTTATAAAATTGATCACATCTTTTGTCACAAATCTTCCCTAAACAAATTCAGGAAGATCAATGTAGTTCCTTGTATCATATCATACTATATTGCATTAAAATAGAAGTTAACAATGGAATGGGATCCAGAAAATACACAAAGTACTGGCGCCTGAATAATTCGCTCCTAAAAAATGATTGGGTCATCCAAGAAATAAAACAGGAAATTCAGAATTTCCTAGTAATAAATGATGATGATAACACATCATATCAGAACTAATGGGACACAATGAAGGCAGTCCTGAGGGGGAAATTCATCACGCTAAATGCTTTCATATCAAAGACAGAGAGGTCTCAAATCAATCACCTAAGCACCCACCTAAGATCATTGGAACAAATGGAAAAAGCTAACCCGAGGAGCTCAAGACGAAAGGAAATAATTAAAATCAGAGCTGAGATTAATGAATTAGAAATAAAGAAAACAATTAAAAATACATAAATCAAAGAGTTGGTTCTTTGAAAAAGTTAATAAGATTGACAAGCCACTGGCCAATCTAATCAAACGAAGAAATGAGAAAGCCCAAATCAACAAACTCAGAAAGGACAATGGTGAGATCACAACAGATCCTGAAGACATTGGAAGAATCATCAGGTCATACTTCCAAAACCTCTACTCCACAAAATTAGAGAACCTGGAATAAATGGATAAGTTTTTGGACACCTACCAACTGCCAAAGCTTAACCCAGAGCTGATAAAAGCACTAAAGAAACTTTCATACCCACAGAGATTGAAGATGTAATCAAAAACCTTCCCAAAAGGAAAAGCCCAGGACTATATGGTTTCTCAGCTGAATTCTACCAAGCCTTCATCACAGAGCTGAAACCACTCTTTCTGAAGCTTGTTAGAAGCATAGAAAAAGAGGGAAGGCTTCCAAACACCTCCTATGAAGCTAACATTACCCTAATCGCCAAACCAGGCAAGGATGCAACAAGAAAAGAGAACTACAGAACCATATCTCTGATGAACTTAGATGCAAAAATTCTGAACAAAGTCCTAGCAAACCGGATACAACGCTACATCAAAAATATTATCCACCCTGACCAAGTTGGCTTTATCCCAGAGATGCAGGGATGGTTCAACATATGCAAGTCGATAAATGTAATACATCAAATTAATCGGCTCAAACAAAAAACCACATGGTTATCTCAATAGATGCGGAGAAAGCTTTTGACAAAATTCAATACCTCTTCATGTTCAAAGCTCTCAAAAGAATAGGCATTGATGGCCTATTCCTCAACTTCATAAAGACAATTTACAAAACTCCTAAAGCAGAGATCATTCTCAATGGGGACGACTCAAGGAGTTCCCACTCAATTCAGGAACAAGACAAGGCTGTCCAGTCTCACCACTGCTCTTTAACATAGTGCTTGAAGTTCTAGCCCAAGCGATTAGACAGGAGAAGGGTATAAAAGGATTCAAATCGGAAAGGAAAAAATTAAACTATCCCTCTTTGCAGATGACATGATCCTTTATATATCAGACCCAAAGAATAGTAACAGTAGCCCCTTGAAGGTGATTAATGCCTTCAGCAACATGGCAGGATATAAAATTAACACACAAAATGAGATACCATGTTACCCCTGTCAGAATGGCAATCATAAAGAAAACCAACAAGAATCGTTGCTGGCGAGGATGCGGGAAAAGGGAACCCTCATTCACTGCTGGTGGGATTGCAAACTTGTTCAACTGCTATGGAAAGCAGTGTTCAGACTTCTGAAAAAAATGGACATAGACCTTCCAATGGACCCAGCTATCCCTCTATTAGGCATCTATCCACAAGATGTCACAACTCAACACAGAAACATTTGTACAACCATATTTATAGCAGCTCAATTCATAATAGGCAAGAATTGGAATCAACCCAAATGCCCATCTATGGAGGAATGGACAGCGAAACTGTGGTATATTTATACGATGGAACTCTACTCAGCTGAAAGGAAAAATGAAATATCGAAATTTAGGAAAAAATGGTCTGACTTCGAGCAGATCTTACTAAGTGAACGCTCAAAAGAACAGAGAATTGAATGCCGCATATTCTCCCTCATGTGTGGTCCTTAACCAGGATAACCGTTTTCTTTAGGCAGACTAGTAGAAAGAAGTGAGACGTTATGAATGAGGGGTAAAGGATGATTGAGGGGAACGGCTTAAGCATGAGGATAAAGCATATGAGGTTCAAAAATATAAAATCCTTACGAGCATACTGTAACCTATTGAGAAAGTAGTGAGCGTCGACTTGCAAGAGGGGCCATGATTGGTAGGGGAGAGAGTCCAAGCCTGTGAATAATTAGACCAGCCTGACAACCCCTGGTTCCATCCACTGGTTCCTTCCCTCACTGAGCTGTTGACAAAAGCGAGATTCCAACAACAAGACAGAATTCTGTCAAAGCTTTTGAATGCCCTCCCCAGGCCTGAGGCAAACCCTGTTACTGAAGAAACCATAGACTGCCATCGATCAGCATTGAGAAGCCCTTCAAAGTCCGGAATGGTATCCAGCCCCCAGAAGGCAGTTAGTGTAGTGCTGGAAGGCACTGCACAGACTGCCAGGGGAAACTGATCAACGACAGCTGGAGTAAACAGAGACCACTGACACGAAACACAATCTGCGGTCATGAGTAGGCTCACCACACCTCCTACTTGAGGGAACAGTGAACCAACAAAGGAGCACCTGTGTAATGGAGGAGCCTGGACCTGGGGGAGACAATCAACAGCTTTCAAATTTGGCCAATTTTCCACTTAGTGAGGGGGACTCCTTTTCTGGAACTTGGCATTCAGGGCTATAGGCACCGGATCCTGTACTCTTGGGCTCCCAAGACAAGAAGCACTATGGGAGCGATTGACAGGGAGGCTACTAAAAATAGAATCTAGGTAATCCAGAATTGAGTATATTTGTTAACCTACACTGATCTTACTCTCCGATGGAGATTGTGTTTGTATTTTTCAGGATGCAGCAAGAGAGCTGGGTCCCATCTAACTCTACCAACTGACTGTAGGCCAATAGCTGAGATTCTGGCAAGAGAGGAGCCACCACAGTCTTACTGTGGAGGATCCATATGGAACCCCACAGAGAACGTCGGGATGAACAAGGGACCCACAGCCACAGACATTCAATCAACACAGGATAAGCATGTGAGACAGAAACCAATGATCTTTGACACAAAGACCCCTAAACTCACAACCTTAAAGCAGCCTTAATACTCACCCACCTCCACTCAGGGAACTATGCGGAAGAGGGGCAGAAAGATTGTGAGAGCCGTTGTGTGGGAGATTATCCAAAGGCATGGCCAAGAGAACCTGGCTGAATACTGGGCTATCCATGGTCCCCTGTTATAAGGACTGATCCAGACGGCCCATGGAAGAGGTTATCCAGCTGTTTGGGTAGGTGGGGAGTGGGGAATTGGGGATTACAACTCACTGTTTGCCCACTAAATATTGTAACTCATTATGGGCAATAAAAAAGAAAATGAATAAATAACATATAAAAACAAAAAACAAATACAAAAGAAAACAAAAAATAAATAAAAGAGAGATAGCCTAGAGCTTTGTTGAAACTTGGCTACTTGGCATAAAGTTTGGACACGTTCTTCTGCCCATGCCCAGAGAGTTTAATCAAGTTTAAATTTAAAAGTAATGAACTGTTGTGCTTGGTGAAAGGTATGTAGCATAAAATTATGAAAGATGTACTATTTATCACAGGAAAAACTCAAGCTAGTTTAGAGACTGGTTTTAGGTTAGTAAAGATGCAATAGTAATGTGATTTCCACCATTAAGGGTGGGGCAAGTGTATTTCATTGGGACAGTGGAAAAGATGCCTGAGGGTGAATACTCAATGTGTAGGAATGCAAGCTCTTACAAGGAAGTGACTTAGAAGAATTCTAAAAATGTATCCTGTTCTTCAAGGTCAAGGTCCCCCCCCCCAAATTAACAAAATTGACTGTGTCTCTGCACACCTGTTAATGGTTTTGGAAGCATGAACAATCACAGAAGTGGGTCGTGAAGCACAGATGGTTCTAGGAGCCATGTGATCAGCAGTGTGAAACAGGATGAGGTTCCTATATTAGAGGCCAAATAAGGCCATTGTATGGAGCTGTGAAGATGGACTGTGGTTTGTGATGGAGAACTGAAGATGTTTTCCATATACCAGGACTGTGCAAGGAAGGGTTACCAGGGAATGTTGTTGGCATTTGGCTACCCAGTCCAGCTTGAAGTGTGAAATAGAAAATCCAGTGGATCTCAGACTTGAATAGCAGCGTGTGCTGTTTGCCTATTGGTGATTGCATTTCCATTGATCAATTCTCTTCTTGTTTTGCCTTTTTGCAATGGAAATGTTTACTTTGTGCTGTTATGTGCTGGAAGTATGCAACCTATTTTGACTTTACAGGACTCACAGTTCAGACACAATCTTGAATCTCAGATGAGACTTGGAACAATGGAACAGTCTTAACATTGGTAAAGCTTATGGGCCCTTTGAATGTGGACTGAATATAATTTGCATTGTGAGATGGTCATGAGTGTAATGGGGGCCAGGGATGGAATGTGGTAGTTTGAATGTATGGCATTTTTGATTAAGCTTCTTACTTGAGCCCCTAGGGGGTGTTTTGCTGGGGTGGATCTTGGAGTTCAGTACTAGGGTCTATTTGGAGTGGATCTTGAGTCTAATCCTAAGGTGTTTGGAGAGCAGTTTTGGAGCTCTGGTTATTTGTGCTATTTGGTGAGTACCTGATGGTGCTTCTTTGCTATTAATTTATGGAAGTGAGTCAGCTTCTTCTGCAGTTGATGGTGTTCTCTGGAAACCCCTTTCCACCTCTAAGCTGCTTCTGGTCAGATATTTGTCCAGCTATGAGGAGCTGACTGCAACAAAAGGTAAACTAAACCTGTTACCTTCTCTTATTTGTATTAAAAATCCTTTAATATATCAGAAAACAACAACTAAATTCAAATAAAATAAGAAATAGGAGGAATAAATAGGCAATATAAATTATGATATTTTATACATGTTAAAGAGAGTTTCAGCACTGTGCTTTCCTGATTGATGCACCCCATGAATTAAGCATCTTATTCTTAATCACAGATGGCTAATCTTACTAACAACAGCATGCAAATGTTATATAACTAATGTGAGATGGATACAATAAAATTTTTCACAGAGATTCAGGCATACTCCAGTATTAGCATAAAATAATGAAAAAAATGAAATGAAATAATGAAAAAATGAGCACGTGAAGATTTTAACTCATTAAATGAGAAAGCCAGTGAAATATTAAAATAGATTCAGGGCTGCAGTATAGCACATCCTAAGCAGGTTCTCTACAAAACAAATTCTGTGACCTTTTTCCTTAGGGCTTGGCTTTTGCTCTCTTAATAAGAAATGTTGTATAAAGCAAAATTCTTGATCTGACATTTTTTCCTGATGTGATACAAAGAACAGATTTTTAAAGTAAAAACTAATAAGTTTATTTCTTTCTTTTTGTAATTAGGGAAAATTTTCTAATTTTCCATTCAACATGGTGAGAGATTTCTTTATGTCATACTGTACCCCTCTTGTTCTAAAACCTACTGTATAATATTAATCCATTATTTGATTCTTATATTTACATAAAAAGATTTTGGCAATTGTGAAAAATCATTTTTTCTTCCAATGAAACCTATATTTTCAAAACTATTATTCCTCGGAGCATTCAAATGTTTTTTTTAGCCTCATAGCTAAACAATGACTAAAGCTTCTGTTACCTCTCCTGGGGAAATAATTCCTATGTTTTGGCTTTAATGCTGAAATGTGTGCACAGGAAGAATTCAGTTGCTGATGAGATATTATTCCTTTGTAATTTACAGATGTTTTCTGTTATTTTTATGTGTTCTTCTATAAGAATTACAGTGACTATTACTTGTAGTAGATGTATGTCTCATTGTTGTGACCCAATAACTGATGAGAATCAATTTCACAGAAGAAAGGTTAATGACTTTTGGTTTGAGGGGATATAACTCATCATAACTGGAGGGCATGATAGTGGTGGCTTGAAGTAGCTGGTCACATGTGTCAGGAAATAAGAGTGATAAATACTGGTGCTCAGCTCATTCTCCTTTTTATTCAGTCTAGGACCCTGGTCTATGGGATGGTTTCACCCACATTCAGAGTGGGTCTCCACCCTCTCTGTTAAACTTCTCTGAAATCATCCTTACCAGTCATACCCAGTGTTGTATGTTTAGGTTATTCCAAATCCAGTGAGCTGACAATGAAGAATGTTTGTCCCATCTGACAAAGCCAACTGTTACTCATATGGAATAGCTGCTTATTCTTCATAGAAAGGCTGTTAGCTTCATGGAGAACATTTCCTTTGGTCTTCCTTGAACATGTAGGTAGGTCCTGAAAAGACAGCTTGTGACAGCCATTTGCAAACACTTAAAGGTTTCTATGTAGAAGAGCTAAAATAATTTTCTGTATTATTCCAAAGGCTAAGACTATTTTAATGCATCTATCCTACAGGAAAATAGATTGCAGCTAATCAAAATTTCAAAAGAAAACAGGTCACTTTAGATAATCCCTTATCGAAGTGTTTAAAAGAAATGGAATTCCATCATTGAAAAGGTTCAAATCTAGATTAGATGGCCACTCAGTGGATGTATGCATGGAGAGTCATGGGAATACATCAGGTATATAAGGTATTAGACCCAGTGACTGACAGACTTGAGATTTAGTTTTATTCTATAGCTAGAAAGAATCTATATAAAGCTGTAGTTATTATCAAGGCAGATGTTTTATGCCTTAGTGGAGACAGCTGTCAGAGTAAATGACAGACTGCACGGAGCTGTATTCTTTTGCTAGATTTCTTTTGACAGAGACTTTGGCAACAAATTAGCCCAATTTAATGATTAAATCTTTAAAAGTAAATATCATTCTACAAGGCTTAAAGAGACTAGTTAATTCTTAGTGCAGGGCCTGACTTGTGATCATTTATCTCTGGTTATCTCTACTCAAGTGATATATCCTCAACTGGAAATTTATGTAGAAGGGATTATTAGGTTCGTATCTGAGTTTGGTTGGAGATGTATCACAGATGATTAGGGATGGCAAAACTCAATGGTAGAATGAACTTCAAGGATTTGAAGCCCCTTTCTTGGAGAATACCTATCACACTATTTAAGTAACACTCCCAAATTCCAGTAGAGATTTCTACCTGCTCATGGCAGTGGACATCAAGTATGCACATTCATCAACTCTGAGCATCCCAGGTCCACGAGGCTCAAGCACAGACCAATAGAGCTCAATTGCCTATTATGCAGACATCACAGTCTCCACAAATAACTTGCAATTAGAACTTTTACTGTCAATTTCATTAAAATGTGTGTAGTTCAGGTACCCAAGCTTCTGGAATCCATGAGATAGATAAGTTGATAATACCAAATAAGTTGTTGTGTAATAACCTTTTTTTTTAAACTCTTTTTTTTTCAAGGTAGGGTTTCACTCTAGCCCAGGCTGACCTGGAATTCACTATGTAGTCTCAGGCTGGCCTTGAACTCATGGTGATCCTCCTACCTCTGCCTCCTGAGTGCTGGGATTAAAGGCGTGCGCCACCACGCCTGGCTTAAACTCTTGAACTATTTGAGACTACACTACATTCTGGTTCTCTGTTTGGCAGAAGTCATATGCTTGTACTTAACACCTTTGGGAAGTGCTTCTCTGTGCTGAAGGCCCAATTTATTTTTGTTTTCCCATCTATTGTGGGCTGGTAATTTGATGAATTATAGTTAAATTATATACAAATTATTTAAATGTAAAGTCACATAAAACGCTAAAATAATTTGCATTATTTAATTCAATAAACACGGTCTTCAAAATTTCTATGCATTTCTAAAGTTTTACTCTCAATTTCCATACTGTAACTCACAAGTATATTAGTTAATTAAGTGCTTTTTAAATGCTAATGAACTTAGGGAAATATATACCATGGAGCTTTATTTTTTATTTTTTTGTGTGAAGAGTTTATAGTGTATGCAAAGCTCTGATGTAATCAATGCAATCAGCATAATTACATTCATTAAATGGGAAGTAAAGAATAAGCTAATATTTTAAATGGCTACAAAGTTTATAGTAGCTTTAACAGTTAAGATAAAAAACATAGGCAAGTATTTGAAGGTGTATAAGTGCATTTGAAACCAAATCTTTCCTAAAACAATAAACCAACTCACAATACAACACTGCTTATGTATGATATTCTTCTCTTATTTGTAGTGTCAATGTGATGATTGAAATTTGGGTAATGTGACTATTTGATCAACAATAGTGTCAGGAGATGAAGAATTCTGGATTTATCTACCACCATAGAAAATGTTTTGTGGCTACATAGTAGAAAGATTCATTTCATTCAGAAACACCCCTGAATCTTCTTGCTCTGGTAACTATTACACAGAGACCCTCATGATTACTTGTATCAAAAGGATCTTGTATAATCTCTTAGTACAATTTTTTAAATCTGTAAATAAAAGCTTTTTGCCATTGAAAAAACTGAATTCCATTTTTTGCCAATCATATGATTACCATATGCTTTACTCAAAGTAGTTGGAAAATTGTTTTTTTTTAATTTCTGCCCTTACAAATATTTTACTCTTACTCTCTCTCTCTCTCTCTCTCTCTCTCTCTCTCTCTCTCTCTCTCTCTCTCTCTCTCTCTCTCTCTCACTCTCTCTCTCTTGGCTCTCAAGGTCCAATGGTTCCAACTTCTAAGGACTTTTATTGTTTCTTCCATGTTCAGAGTATCAAAGATCCATTCACACACACTGCAGTCTCTACACTTTCTCATTTTTAGGTTTGACTTCTTGGGTAGTACTTTCACCATCAATTTAAAAAAGCCCCATCTTATTTGAGACTAAAGAGTTTATCCTATAATTCCTTTTAGAGGAATTTTCAGAGTAGCTGTCACTACTGTTGCGACCAGATTAGAATGTTTTACCCTCGTTTTGCAAATAGGTTAAGCTGAAGAAAGCATGGCCTAGAAAGATTTCTTATCTCGTTTATACTTGTCAGTGGCCTGTCCCACTTCTAGTTAAGGGCAAGCTCACTCTTCATATCTACCTACTTATCTGTACACTGTGTTTGATTACCATATTCATTCTGTTGTAGATATATACTTCAATGGAGAGAAACTGTGTCTCTCTCCTCCAGAGGATGGGAAGATTCTCATTATGGGATGCTGGCCAGGCAAATATCTGTTGTATTTGTAATTGCCTTTAAGCTCTGTCTGGAAAAAAATTGAACAACTCTCTCCAATGGCCTCTTTAATGCCTTATCAACCACCAAGGTTAGGGTTATGTGTCTAGTAAGATAATTTTCACTGTAAAGGCTTCTTTTATAGACATGCTCCTTTGTGATAGGATGTGTTTCCCTGAAGCAGAGAATCAACTGATTTGCAAGGAGCGCAGGTGCATCTCCACAGCAACTTTCACATTTCTCTCTTGCTTGCTGTGCATGCACTGCCAACAACACTTTTCACATGATTTCCCAATGCCACTATGCCTACTTTACAGCATTACCCCTGCTCCCTCTTCTAGATCACAATCCACCAATGGCAAGTAAAGGAGCACCACTGTCTGGCCGGGCAGCCTATAGTCCCAACTGCTTGGGAGGCTAAGACATGGCAATTGAAAGTTCAAGGCCTTCTTAGTTTACAGAATTCCAGGACAACCTGGGAAACTCAGTGAGAACTTATTTCACAATAAAAAAGTAAAAAGAGGGACGGGATGTAGCTCAGTGATTGTCAAGGCCTAGGTTCCTAAAGTTCCTAAAGTAACAAACTCCAAGTTGAATTGACATTAAGGAATCATCTGTGCCTAAATCTTCATTTACGATATCCAGAAGGTGGCCAGCTAATGTGACATTGCACATATCTTTGACAGTAAATAAACCAAAATTTTGAGTTTAAACAGCTAATGTAGAAGAACCCTAATGCATTCTCAATAATCATTTTACAGCAAAGCGGAGTCATAACATTCACTTGGTATCTATGGAGGACAGAACCTGTGCTATCGTTATGTGTGGAGGTATCCATTTAGGTAACATGTTGTCTCTTTCCTAGAAACTCATAATAAATTCCAAAACTATACATAATCTCAAAGATCAGAAAAGAAAGCCCTATTACACGCTGTGACGACAATCCCATAAGGATATCATGGAGATAGAAAGTTCTCGTAGAGCACACAGGGTAGAATGAACTACCCCAGGTGTGGAGATCAAGGACGGCTTTGAAGAGGAATGGCAGCTGAGTCTTTAGGGTTAGTTGGACTTCAGCAGTTTAATGAAAAGACATGAGGGATGTGACACCGTCTGGGGACACAGAGCAGTAGAGCAAGGAGAACACCTTCAAACAATGAGCCTTCCTCTTTTTTGACTGCACACATTTTTAACCATTTTTTTGAGTTCTTTTTTTAATATATATTTATTGTCCATAATGAGTTACATTATTTAGTGGGAAAATAATGAGTTCTTATCCCAAATTCCCCAATTCTTCCCCTCCCCTTCCCCAATCAGTTGGATATCCTCCTCCGTGAGCTGTCTGTATTAGTCCTTGTGTCAAGGGATCCTGGATATCCTAGTGCTCAGCCCGGTCTTCCTGGCCCATGTGTGTTGTTACTGAAGGGTGTCATGCCTCTGGACAGTCTCGCCAACCACGGCTCTCACAATCTTTCGGCCCCCTCTTCCGCTCAGTTCCCTAAGTCGTGGTGGGTGAGTATTAAGGCTGCTTTAATGTTGTGAGCTTAGGGGTCTTTGTGTCGAAAATCCTTGGTTTCTGTCTCATTGGCCTACCCTGTGTTGATTGAATGGCTGTGGTTATGGGTCCCTTGTTCATCTGTCATTGTCTTCTGGGTTCCCTATGGATCCTCCCCGATATGACTGTGGTGGCTTCTCTCTTGCCAGGATCTCAGCCATCTGCCTACGGTTGGTTGGTAGGGTTAGATGGGCCACAACTCTCTCGTTGCATCCTGAAAAACACAAACACATTTGGCTTATCCAGAGTTGGTTGAATGGCTGTGGCTGTGGGTCCCTTGTTTATCCTGTCCTTCTCTGCAGGGTTCCATATGGATCCTCAACAATATGACTGTGGTGGCTCATCTCTTGCCATGATCTCATCTTTTTGCCTGCTGTCGGGTGGTAGGGATATATGGGCCACAGCTCACTCGCTATATCCTGAAAAATACAAACACAATCTCCATCGGAGAGTGAGAACAGTATAGGTTAACAAATATACACCATTCTGGATTACCTAGTTTCTATTTTTAGTAGCCTCCCTGTCAGAAATTCACATAGTGCATCTTTTCTTTGGAGCCCAAGAGTATGGGATCTGGTGCATATAGCCCTAAATCCCGATTTCCAATCAAGGGTTCCCCCTCACTGAGTGGAATATTTGGCCGAATTTAATAGCTGTTGATTGTCTCCCCCAGGCCCAGGCTCCTTCATTGCATAATTGCTCCTTTCTTGGTTTGCTGTTCTCTCCCAGTAGGAACTGTATCCAGCCTATTCATGGCCGCAGACTGTTTCATGCCAATGGTCTGTTTACTCCAGTTATCGCCGATCAGCTTCCCCTGGCAGCTTGTGCAGTGCCCTCCAGCCCTTCACTAACTGCCATCTGGGGGTTGGTTACCATTCCAGACCTCGCTGAGACTCTCGATGAAGATCAATGGCATTCTGTGGTTTCTTCATCAACAGGATTTTGTCTCAGGCCTGGGAAGGGCGTTCAAGAGCCTTGACAGAATTCTGTCTTGTTTTTGGAACCTCATGGGTCACTTTGGTCAACAGCTCAGTGAGGGAAGGGACTGGTGACTGGGACCCGGGGCTTTAAGACTGCTCAATTATTCACAGACTTAAACATTCTCCCCTGCTATTCATGACCCCTCTTGCCAGTTGACGCCCACTATTTACTCTTTAGGTTACAGTATGCTCGTGAGAATTTTCTGTTTTTGAACCTAAATTGGTTTAGCCTCATGCTTGAGCCATTCCCCTCCCCCTTCCTTTACCCCTCATTCATAACCTCTCAGTTCTTTCTACTAGTCTGCATAAAGAAAACAGTTATCCGGGTTAATGACCGCATATGAGGGAGAGTATGAGGCGTTCAAATCTCTGTTCTTTTAGGTGTTCGCTTAGTAGGATCTGCTCAAAGTCAGACCATTTTTTCTTAAATTTCGATGTGTTATTTTTCCTTTCAGCTGAGTAGAGTTCCATCGTGTAAATATACCACAGTTTCATTGTCCATTCTTCCATGGATGGGCATTTGAGTTGATTCCAATTCTTGCCTATTATGAATTGAGCTGCTATAAATATAGTTGTACAAAATTTTCTGCATCGAGATGTGGCATCTTGCGGTTAGATGCCTAGTAGAGGGATAGCTGGGCCCATTGGTAGTTCTATGTCCATTCTGTCTAGAAGTCTCCACACTGCTTTCCATAACGGTTGAACAAGTTTGCAATCCCACCAGCAGTGAATGAGGGTTCCTTTTTCCAAGCATCCTTGTCAGCCATGATTGTTGTTGGTTTTCTTTATGATTGCCATTCTGACAGGGGTAAGATGGTATCTCATTATGGTTTTGATTTGCATTTCTTTGATGCTTAAGGATGCTGAGCACTTTCTTAAATGAGTCAAGGCCATTTGTGTTTCCTCCTTAGTGAATTCTCTGTTGAGATCAGTACCCCATATTGTGAGGGGGCATTATGAGTTTTTGTTTTTAATTTTTTGACTTCTCTGTAGGTTTTGGAAATTAGGCCTCTGTCAGTGTTGCGGCTAGCGAAAATCATTTCCCAATTCGAAAGGGGTCTATTGGCGTTGAGTGTGGTTTGTTTGTTTTTACAGAAGCTTTTGAGTGTGATCAGGTCCCATTGGTTAAGTGTTTGTCCTATTTCCTGGGCTGCTGGAGATTTGCTCAGGAAATTTTTTTCCATTCCTATTTCATGTAGAGTTCCTCCTATTTTTTCTCCCAGGGTGTTCAGGGTTACCGGGTTTATATTAAGGTCTCTGATCCATTTGGAGTTGATTTTTGTGCACGGTGAAAGGAGTCGGTCTAAATTCATTTTTTTACACGTGATTATCCAATTCTTTCAGCACCATTTGTTGAATATGCTATCTTTGGCCCAGCGTACTAAGTGGCCCCCTTGTCAAAGACCAGATACCTGAAGTTACTTTCCTTTAAAGCTGGGTCTTCAATTCTGTTCCATTGATCTGTCTTTCTGTTTTTATGCCAGTTCCATGCTGCATTTGTTACTATGGCTTTGTAATATGTTTTGAAGTCAGGCATGGTGATGCCTCCTGAGTAGGATTTGTTACGTAGAATGGTTTTGGCTATCCGAGGTCTTTTGCCTTTCCAAATAAATTTACAGATTATTTTTTCAATGTCTGTGAAGAAAAAGGTTGGGATTATGATCAGCATAGCATTGAATCTGTAAATCGATTTTGGCAGGATTGCCATTTTTACTATACTGATTCTCCCTATCCATGAGCATGCAATATCTTTCCATCTTCTCACGTCCTCCTCTATTTCCTTCTTGAGTGTTTCAATATTTTCCTTATATAAGTCCTTTACAACCTTGGTTAGTGATATTCCAAGGTATTTGATTTTCTTTGAGGCTATAGAAAATGCGACAGTCTCTCTGATGTCTTTTTCTGTCTGCTTGCCTTCTGCATATAGAAATACTACTGATTTTTGTGTGTTAATTTTGTATCCTGCCATGTTGCTGAAGGCATTAATCACCTTCAAGAGGTTACTGATACTATACTTTGGGTCTGATATATAAAGGATCATGTCATCTGCAAAGAGGGATAGTTTAATTTCTTCCTTTCCGATTAGTATTCCTTTTTTGTCCTTCTCTTGTCTCATCGCTTGGGCTAGAACTTCAAGCACTATGTTAAAGAGGAGTGGTGAGAGTGGGCAGCCTTGTCTTGTTCCTGAATTGAGTGGGAACTCCTTGAGTCGTTCCCCGTTGAGAATGATATGTGCTTTAGGAGATTTATAAATTGACTTTATTAAATTGAGAAACTGGCCATCTATACCTATTCTTTCGAGAGCTTTGAACATGAAGAGGTGTTGAATTATGTCCAAAGCCTTCTCTGCATCTACTGAGATAACCATGTGGTTTTGTGTTTGAACTGAATAATGTAGTGTATCACTTTTATCGACTTGCGTATGTTGAACCATCCCTTCCTCTCTGGGATAAAACCAACTTGGTCAGGGTGGATAAAATTTTTGATGTAGTGTTGTATCCGGTTTGCAAGGACTTTGTTCAGTATTTTTCCATCTAAGTTCATCAAAGATATAGGACTATAGTTCTCTTTTCTTGTTGCATCCTTGCCTGGTTTGGGGATTAGGGCAATGGTAGCTTCATAGAAGGTGTTTGGTAGCCTTCCCTCTTTTTCTATACTTCTAACAAGCTTCAGAAAGAGTGGTTTTAGCTCTGTGATGAAGGCTTGGTAGAATTCAGCTGAGAAACCCTCTGGTCCTGGGCTTTTCCTTTTGGGAAGGTTTTTGATTACATCTTCAATCTCTGTTGGTGTGATAGGTCTATTTAATGCTTTTATCTACTTTGGGTTAAGCTTGGCAGTTGGTAGGTGTCCAAATACTTATCCATTTCTTCCAGGTTGTCTAATTTTTGGAGTAGAGGTTTTGGAAGTATGACCTGATGATTCTTCCAATGTCTTTGGGATCTGTTGTGATCTCACCATTGTCCTTTCTGATTTTATTGATTTGGGCTTTCTCATTTCTTTGTTTGATTAGGTTGGCCAGAGGTTTGTCGATCTTATTAACTTTTTCAAAGAACCAACTTTGATTTATGTATTTTTTAAATTGTTTTCTTTATTTCCTATTCATTAATCTCAGCTCTGATTTTAATTATTTCCTTTTGTCTTGAGCTCCTCGGGTTAGCTTTTTCCATCTTTTCCAATGCTTTTAGGTGGGTGGTTAGATTATTGATTTGAGACCTCTCTGTCTTTGATATGAATGCATTTAGCGCGATGAACTTTCCCCTCAGGACTGCCATCATTGTGTCCCATAAGTTTTGATATGATGTGTTATCGTCATCATTTAATACTAGGAAATTCTGAATTTCCTGTTTTATTTCTTGGATGACCCAATCATTTTTTTTTTTTTGGAGTGAAATATTCAGGCACCAGTACTTTGTGAATATTCTGGATCCTGTACCATTGTTAACTTCTACCTTTAATACACTGTGGTCTGATATGATGCAAGGAACTACATCAATCTTCCTGAATTTGTTTAGGGAAGATTTGTGACATAAGATGTGATCAATTTCAGAAAAAGTCCCATGTGCTGCTGAGAAGAATGTATATTCTGTGTCTTTGGGGTAGAATGTTCTGTAAATATCTGTTATCCCCAGCTGGTAAATGGTGTCATTAAGCTCTGTTATGTCCCTGCTGATCTTCTGTTTGGTTGATCTGTCTAGAGCTTATAGAGGTGTATTAAAGTCTCCTGCTATGATGGAATTACAGTCTATTTCTGCTTTATTTTTGAGTAGGGTTTCCTTTATGAACTGTGTTGCACCCAAATTTGGTGCAAATATGTTGATAATGGTGACAACTTCCTGGTGGATCCTTCCTTTGATGAGTAAGAAGTGACCATCATTATCCTTTTTAATTGATTTTGGTGTAAAGTCTATTTTGTTAGAGATTAGTGTAGCCACACCTGCTTTTTTTTCACTTCCACATGCCTGATAAACTGTTTTCCATCCATTTACTAAAAGAAGTTTGCTGTCTTTAGAAGTAAAGTGCATTTCCTGAAGACAGCAGATGGCAGGGTCCATTTTTCTGATCCACCCTGTAAGTCTGTGTTTTTTTTTTATAGGGGAGTTAAGTCCATTTACATTCAGTGGTATAACTGTGAGTTTGCTTTGAGACCTGTCATGATGATGGGTTAATGGGGGTTGTTGTCTGTGCTGCTGTTATTATCACACTGACTGTGATTGTCCTGTCTGATCTCTGGTACTCTTCTGAGGAAGATTTCTTGTTTCTTCTGTGTGGGATATCTCTTGCAGTATCTTCTGAAATTGTTGCTTTGTTTTGAAATAGTCGTAGAGTTGTTTTACTTCATGGAATATTTTCACTTCTCCATCTATCAGGAGGGATAGCTTTGCTGGGTACAGTAGTCTAGGTTTAAATCTTACTTCTTTAGGCCCTGAAAAGCATTATTCGAAGCCCTTCTGGCTTTCATGGTTTCTAATGAGAAGTCTGAGGTAAGTCTGATGGCTTTTCCCCTATAAGTTATTGTCTGCTTTCCTCTAGCAGCTTTGAGTATTTTCTCTTTGCTTTCTATGTTAGGCATCTTAATTAAAATGTGTCTTGGAGAATTTCTCTTCATGTCAATTCTGTTTGGGGTCCTCTGGGTCCCTTGAAAGTTGAGTGGACTTTTTCTTGTTAGATAGGGAAATTTTTCTTGACTAATCCTGTTGAAGATATTTCCTATGCCCTTAGCCTGGGCTTCTTCTCCCTCTTGGATTCCCATGATTCTAATATTGGTCCTCTTTATTGTATCCCATAGATCCCTCAAATTTTGCTCACTTGATTTCTTGAATTTATTGAAACTTATGACATCCTTATTAATTCGTTCTGATTTGTCTTGTATTTCTGAGAGTCTGTCCTCCAGATTATCAACCCTGGGACTGAATGATTTAAGGGAGGTTTTAATATTTCTTTTTCATTATTGGTTCCTGCTATAAGTTTATTTATAGTCTCCAATTCTTTGGTGAAATCCAATTTCCAATCTATTTTTGTTTTTGCTTGGGATTCCTAATAATCATTTTTAAGTTTTATTAAGTCCTCATCAAATTTAATTAATTGATTGTCCAGCTCTTCTCTTAGTTGATTAATCTTTAATTCACTTAATGCATTTCTGAATTCGTTCATATTTCTCTCCATCAAATTCAGTCTGGAGTCTATGGTTGAGTAAGAAAGCTTCATTTCATTCATGGCTTTTCTCATAATTTACATATCAGCCCTTAACTGCATCATATTTGCATTGCAGTTTTGGTCAGGGTCATATTATTCTCTCTTTACAATTGTGTATGAGCTACCTCTACTTCCTTGCCACTTTCGTGTTCCATGATGGGACTAGGGGCCCTGGGTTGAGGAGTTACGTTTTTCTGTTGGTTCCTGCCCATGCTCACATAGGGAAGTGGGACTCAGGTATCCTGAGGAGTGCTATTAAGCCCCTTTACTTCCTAGCAGTAGCTCGTGATCCCTGGTACTCGCAGAGAGTGCCTGTGCCCTCCTGGGATGTACCCGTCTGATGAACCAATCTCTGCCAATGTCCCCAGGTATCTGCCTCCTGACTGGCCCTGGAACCAAGCTAGGGCTCGCTTCTTCCTGTGTATGTGTGTGGGGGGGTCATGGTTAGGATTATGTCTGTGGAATGGGTTTTCCCTTGGAGGAAGCCACTCAATTGGCGCCAAGGACTGGGAACCCGCCACGAGGGGACAGTGCCCAGCTCCGTGCTACCCTGCAGAGCTGAGAGCAGCTGGGGAACCCTGCGGTGGTGCCGAAGCTGAGGAGAGGCTGGGCCCGTAACGGCTGTGACCCGGGGCCTGGATCCCAACCAGGCAATCAAACCTCCATGGAGAGACAGCCCCTCCCCTCTCTGATGGCACCCTTCTGAATCAGCCTCCTCCAAGATTCCCAGGTATCTCCCTCTGGTCTGGCCCCGGGACCTAACTAGGTTAGCCTGCACAAGGCTCGAGTCTGCCTTTTTATGTGTGTGGGGGGAGTCGTGGATATAAGCATGTCTGAGGATCGGGTGCTCCCACACAAGGGGAAGCGGCTCAATTGGTGGTGCTCGGAACCTGCCGCGAGGGGATCATGGTGGGAGCTAGTGGTGGGGGATGTTTGGCTCTCTGCTCTGCAGGGGAGCAGAGAGCTGCTGGTATACCCTGTCTGCTCTGGCCCAGGGGGTGGGGATGGAGGGAGGGCCCGAACTCAGGTCCGGCCAGTGTCCAAAGTTTGGATCCCAGCTGAAGAGATCAAACCTTTCCGAAGAGAGTCCTGGCGACGCTGTTACTTGTCCACCATCTTGCTCATTCCCCTCACATTTTTAACTTTTAAAGAAAATGGAAAAAGAAGTCTACTGAACCAATTGTTTTGGCTGTTCGCATGTGATCACAGCAGTGCTTATGTGGACTGTCAAGCAACGGATGAGGTAATAAAAGGATATTAATGTTTCATTTTTATTGAGCAAAGTAGCATTACAGAAAAGGTGATTTCAAAGGCACATGGCTCTTTCATTACAGCCTTTAGGGGCAATGTTTGATCATTGAAACCAGGCTGCTTTGTTCAGTTTTCTCTGATATTTGGTATTCTGAATACATGTGCTCTGACTTGGAAAGAATCAGTCTGTAAATATTTAATAGATTTGAGACTTGCATATTCAAAATACTTCTCTTGTGGCTAACATGAAATGAAGACATTTTAATGTGTATGTCTATATATGCACAAACATTTCAGACCCACATCACAGCAAAATTTTAAAGAGCATTTACACATATGTGTTTGTTCTGAGATTATGAAAGTTGGCTATATTTAAAATTTATCACTATATTAGAACTCAGGGAAAATATATTTAGGATTTTTTCATATTGGTGAGAATAAAGTTTAAGAAACTTTCTGGTTTCAGGGATCTTGGAATGGCTGTATGCCCTTGTCACCTAACAAACACATAATCCTGACATGGACACTCTCTTTAGAACTATATAACAGGACTGGAGATGTAGCTTGATATAATGTTTGTCTGGCATGCAAGAGGCCCTGGGTTTGATCTAGTGCTGCATAAAAATTAGTATGATGGCACGTGCTTATTATTCTCTGCAGGTAGAGGTGGGCATATCTGCAGTTCAAAGTCATCTTTAGCTATATAGAATTTGAGGTTAGCTTGGGCTACATAAGACCCTATCTCAAAATTAAAAAAAATATATAACAGCTTTTCTCGTTAGAAATATAGTCACAGAATGTTAAGGAGAAATTTTCTGTGTTAGCATTTGAATGAGTTTTTTTTCCTAACAGTGAAACTAGTGACTTGTTTTTGCAAAAGGTAAGCAATGCTTGGAAAGAGACATGGTTTCCCATGTGGTGACCAAAACACATAATTTTCTCAACATTGAATTTTTTGGCTCTAATTCCTAGAATTGATATGTAACCTTAGCCAAATTTGTCTTTTTATTTTGAATTCCAATTGAACTTTTGAAAGAACTAAATCATTTCAAATCTTTTAGTAGAAAACACATTACATCAACTATTAGACAATATATTGAAATTGAGCTAAAAGTTTTCAGCTAAAATGAGCCAAGTTAAATTATATTCTATTTCATGTGATAAACAAAAATCTTACCATGACATGTATCTGTCTGTCTAAAATCCCCCCCTTCCCCATTTCCCACCTCAGTGACAATCACGACTTTCTCTTGGTGGCATATCTACTGGTTAGTTTTGCAGCAAACTCAAAACACAGCCTACTTCAGCTGTATGCTTGTTGCCAGACCAAAGATTTACAAACCTTAATATGCTTATAAATCATCTGGGGATCTTGTTAACAATGCAGGCTCTGACTCAGCAAGTCTGACCATGATTTTAACAAGCTCCCAGGTGACACAGTGGACCACACTTTAGGTAGTGAATATCTAGAGCACAAATGATCGCTTATTCAATTGGTATTTCTTCCTAAACATGGTAACCAAAATGCAGATTCTCTGACTTTTGAGGTGGCTTTTGATGTTGAAACGTTTGGTGCATTGGTAATTTTATAAAAACTAAGTGATAACATAATCTGGCTCTCTCTACATAATCTCCCTGGTCTAGTGTTTTTTTTAAACCACCTCCTCTTTCTTACTTTACAGTTTAGACATAACAAAGTACTTTAAGTTTCCAGACTGTATCAGGTTCTTTATAGAAAAAAATTAATCTCCGTGTCTTTTCAAATGCTCCTCCCATTTCCCGTCCTTGTATCTTGGGGCCTTTCCTTTTAAACCCAGCTCAGCTGCTGTCTCCTGAAGAACTCCTTCCCTAATCTCTTTCCCATGGAATTGTTTAATTAAATGCCACCCAGATGTGCCACAATGCTCTGCATTTTCTACAAGATAGCTTTCTCACAATCTTTAGCAATTGTCTGCCTCCTTGACCATTGTTTTCAAGACAGTGTTTCTAAGGAGAACAGATTTCACATTTTACCTGATACCTACTGCCAGTCCCAATGACTGACACATTGTGAGTTTCTATTAAGCTTTGTTGAGGGAGCTTGGCATGTTGTAGTCAGTCATATACAAATTTAATATGCAGTGTTTTCTTGAATGCAACCTAAGATTGAGTAGAAGGCAATAAAAACTAAATTTTTTAAAAATAGTGTGATATTGGATGATAGAATGCTAAAGATATAAAATGTTATTTCATGGCTAACTGACAAATGAGAATCATAGAAAGTGACTATTCTGAGTTCATTTCATCCTAATCTGCCTCAAAATGTCACCATGGATTTGAAAAAAATCATTTATTTTATACCGTAATTGATTCCACAAAGGACTGAGGCTGTTGAGAACTCCATGTACTGGAGTTAATGAAAGCATGAGAACATAAGAAGTTAAGAAAGTTGCAAGAGAAAACAAAAGTGAGGTAGTAGGAGCATGTACTACAAGCTTGTCTGCAACAGTGATCTTCTTGGTGACATCCATCCAGCAGGGCTGAATTGCTGGCCCCTCTTTCCCTCTCTGCCGAATAAGCTGGATATTATGAAGCTACTGGCAGGTCTCTTGTCCTCTGCTATCTAGAATGCAGCCCAGAAGAAGCAGGGGCCACTGCATATATTTTCTTGCGTTGGCTCTGCCTCTATGTAAATTGTCCCTATGTACAGTATTTGTCCTCAGATTACTTTGTGTCCCACTACCTGTTGGAACTCTGATATAATCACAGTGTTAGAGATAGATGGGATGCCAGGCTTAGTAACTTTTATGAAAACCATTACTGCCATAAAACGTGGGTTTAAGTGCTTATTATATATCAGTCAAGTCTCTGAGGGCGCTAGAGGAATGTTCAGAAAACAGACAAATCCAATATTTTGTCCTTACGCTTTTTGCTTAGTATGGCAAGGAGGCTATAAATCACCATGAAGGTAAAGAAAAATTGATATTGTATTTATAAGTCTGCATTTTTGTAAAGGTGCCTTATTTTTCCTGCTCGTTGTAATGGACAGTCATACCAGAGAAGCTGCCTGCAGTCATTCTTTGCGTACCTGTGCCCACACGCATGCCACAGTTTGCCAGTGGAAGTCAGAGGACAACCTTCAGGTGTCATTTCTCAACTTTTGTTTTGTTTGAGACAGAAACTTTTGTTTATTTTATGTTTTGCAACAGGCTAGTTGGGGCACTGGGATTCCAGATATGTGTACTATTTGTGAAAAGCTTTGCATGGATTCTTGGGATCCAGTCGTCAGTAGTGCACAGCACTTTTTTTTTAACCACTGCCCTGCCTTCAGCCCTGAGCTGTTCTCTGTTTACTAGGGTAGATTATATAGATCTATTACCTCTCTTCTGCTGCTCATTTGGCAATTACTTCATTGCCCAATGTCCTTTCATCAGGGGACAAAGAAGGAAAACAAATGGATGAAAAGTATCACATTAATATATGATGGAAGGTCTGTCCAGGAAGAGGCTGAAATCCTGAAATAACATGAAATCCTTCAGTTTATCTGGGCTGATCTGCCATCTATCACCATAACGGTATTGGCAGTCATTTCCAGGTTATCAAAAAGCAGCTGACAAAACTGGGCAAAAATTCTTAGATTTGCTCTAACGAAGAGAATCGGGTCTAATAGATAAACATAAAGCCGTGATGTGCAGGGAGCTCTCTTGGATCTTTGCTTGCATTCAGCCTTGTTTGCGGCACATGCTTAGATCACTGTTGACTCACAGGAGAATAATTCTGTGACCCAGCAAAACATATCAAAAATCCAAGAAGTGGAAGACATGTTTGTGGTTTGACCTTGGACAAATAAGCTAAAGGTGCTGGGGAAGCTATAAATTCAATTTTAAATAATATAGGAATAAGATTATTTATACTTTGTCCAGCAGATGAAGTGAAAATCCGATATTTTTCCTGGTACATGGTGTACATTTTCGGAAGCTTCATTAAATTCCTGCTTATTAGGTAGCTAAAGGAAGAAATGAGTAAATAACCTCTTATCAGACACTTTTATTTTGTTGTTTTTTTTTTTTTTTTGAGGTAGGGTCTTGCTCTATCCCTGGCTGACCTGGAATTCACTATGTAGTCTCAGTGTGGCCTTGAACTCACAATGATCCTCTTATCTCTGTCTCCCAAGCGCTGGAAGACTTTTGACTTCTTTTTTTTATTCTTCACTGCTTAATTTTATTTTATAAAAAATTCTTTTTTTTCTTTTTAGGATCTGTTTATGAAATGTTTGGAAATGAATGCTGTTTAGCAACAGGAGAAGTGATTAAAATCACTGGCCTCAAAATTAAGAGGATCATAGCTGAGATTTGTGAGCATCCTGAGGGTTGTAAGTCTTTGCAACCATTTGAACTGCCCATGAATTTTCCAGGTATGTAATATTTTTATAGGGCAACCAATTCTTATTTGAAAAATAATGTTATCAATTTGTATATGCATCTAAACAACTGAAACAAAGAAAAGGGTAGCTCTGTCATATATATATATATATATATATATATATATATATATATATATATATATATATATATATATATAATCGAGACAGGTTATCACTGTGCAGTACAGGCTGACCTTGAACTCATGGTCCTCTTGGCTCTGTCTCTGAGTGCTGGGATTGAAAAAAGGCACCAAAGGTGGCACTTTTCCCAGAAGAGTGTGTGGGGGGGGTATAGGAGGATCAGAATTCTTATTGTTCAATCAGTTTGAGTACTAAAATGCACATGCTTTTTGATAAACAGCTTTTACTTGCTTATTTGACAGTTACCAAATGCTTAGTTAATTAAGTTAGAGTATTTTGAACTGATAAAGTAAACATAAACATTAAAGAAGTAATGTATTTTGATACATATATACATTGCATAATGTTTAAATAAATTTAAAATATCTATATTTTCAAATATTCATTTTTATCTATTGTAAAAAACTTGACATTTCTCTCAACTTTTTGTAATATGCAGTATATAATTGTTATTTATAGTCATCCAACTGTGCAATAGTCATAATAGTCCTAATGAGGTCAGCTGACAAGCACACTGGCTGAGCTGCTGTCTGGTACATCAATTAGCTGGGCAGGGGGTGTGTATCTGCAATGCCTACGTGTTGATGCAGGAGAATATCACAACTTCAAGGTCAACCTGTGTCCATCCCTTCACCACCACAAAAGAAAGAAATCAAAGCTATGGTTTCATAAAGTATATAGACCATAGACCTAACATTACTTGAACATATATACTCTGTGCATTCATTCATTCATTTATTCATTTTTATAATTACTCTAGCTTCTTACAGCAATGTTAAGCTTGCCTATCTAATCTTACTGATATGGTTGCTTTTCTTTATTTATGTAACTCTACTCAACTTCCTGAGACTTTCTCAACCAACCATACCTTGTAAGAATCTGTTGCCTACCCTTTAACTCAGTGTAAATATATTTTAATGTTCCCATAGTGCAGTGCTCACCACAGCACAGCCCATTGACCATTTCCTTATTTTATACGTGAGGATTCAGTAGACATTCTATAAATGGACTCATTGTCCATATTTTAGGCTCTGCAGCCACATAGTTTGTCACAACTGCATCACTCTGATGTAACATGAAGGTCGCTAGGGATAATAACCCAGTAAACCAAAGGCCTGATTGTGGCTCAATAAAATTCTTTATAAAAACAATAGACCAGCAGGATTTGGAGTGTCAAGTGTATTTGTTTCCGTGTGTATGTGTGTGCATGTTCCTAGGCGTGTGGGGACACCTGGGTGAGTGTGGAGAAGTCAGCTTGACCCCTGATATTTTCCTTAAACACTGCAGTTTTTCACTTGAACACAGAGCTCAACAATTCAGCTAGACTAGCTGGACAGTTTGCCTTGGAGATTTCCTGTATCTGCCTCCCACGTGTGCATCACAGGTGGCAACCATGCCCACCAGCCTTGCATGGGTGATAGGATCTAAACTCCAGTGCCCACGCTTGCATGACAACCACTTTATCCACTGAGCCATGCTCCAACTGAAACAGGGTGTGCTGGGGGTTAGAATTTAGATAATGCCCAGCAAAAATTCCAATGCACCCCAAAGTTTAAGGAGTACCTGAGTTCTTGTCTACAAAGTTAAAGAAATGAAATCATAGACAACAAGATAGTAAGGTATAGTGGGCGACTTTATTATTTAAGGGAACATGGGAGTTACAGAGTTCTCCTTTCTAAGTTCTCCTTTCTAAGCCCAGGAGATTCAAAGGTCCTTCTGCTAGCCTGCCATGTGGGGAAGAGAGGGCAGATTAACTGTTCAGTCAGTATTTCCTGCCCTAGGTGGGCAGGGAGACCATTGATTGGTTCATACCTGACCAATAAGTTTTAGCGCCTAGGTTTGGGCTCTGGCTAGAGACACCTCCCATTCAAGGGGCAGGTGCCTATGGAGCTTCCTGACCCATCACACAACCCCCTTGTCAGCTGCCACCTGTTGACCTCTTTTCTACACTAAGATTCCTTGACAAATTCCTAGATGTATGAGACTTCATATTTCAAGCACCAAGTACATTTTCTGGCAGAGAGAATACACTCACTAACTGTTGAGTGAATGAATATGTAAAGACCAACGTCTGATTGCACTATAATCACAGTGTGACTGAGGTATACTAGGGCTCCATGGAAGGCTGCATAAGGAACTTCAGCCCACAGAAAGTCATGGTTCAGAAAATGGACCCAGAAGTTGTATTTCCAATGCTGTTGCTTCTTAGAGGGGCAACCTTGACAGGTTATTTACCCTCTTCTTGTGTAAAATTAAAAAGCAATACACCTTGTCTCCTAGTGCTGCTGGGAGGACTAACGTTGAAATATAGTTAAAGTGCTTGTTATGAAAGTTGGCATGTAGTAAGGTCTATTAAAGTGACAGTTTCTATTACTGTTATTAAGATTATTATTGCTATAATTGGGAGAGTCAGGACAGGCTTTTTCAGAGAATGTCATAATTGAGCTGAGGTTTGGAGAATAAAAATAAATTAGATAGACTGAAGAGCAGATTCATCTAAGTGCTCTACTATCTTGTCCCTTTTAACTGAATCCTTTCCAATTGATCAACTCTTGTTTTCCTATAATTAATTAATTAATTATATGTTTATTATGACTAAGTATATACATTATATGAGCACATCTTGTGAATGTGTCCCTGTTTCCCTCCTCTCTGTCCCCTAACCACTGGGGTACTTCCTCAGTGCCTCACTAGATATGTCCAGGATAGGGGTTATGAACTGCACCAGAGGGAGCTCTTAACTATTCCTTTCTAAGCCATCTTTACAACAATGCTTCTGAAACTTGGCAACACAATGGAATCACCAATGAAAAGTAAAAAACCCTGATGCTTAGGTCATGAAGACAATCTGATTTATTTGTCTAGGGGAAATCTGGTCATGAAGGTTTCTTCAAACTCCCTGGGTTGTACTAACCTGCAGCCATGGTTGAGATCCATTTCTTCACAAGAGGCCTTTCCTATGTGCTTTCATTGTACCCAATCACTTCCCCTTTGAATTACTATAGTTTTATGCCTTAATTGTTGCATTTATTTGGAGTTATTTTTGTACTTCTGTGACTAGAGTTATCTAATCAAAAGCAAGGTTGCTGAGAATGGAAGCAGAGTTACTTATTACTACAATTCTCAGAGTTGGGTCATTTGTTCTCTCAAATATTCCTTTAAGCTATAAACTGGCAGATAATCCCAAGAAAAATATAAAACCATGTTCAAAAATAACTTTTATTATAAATATATGAATTAAAAGAGAAAAAGTTGATTGCTGGTAATAAGGAATATTTTCTCCTTAAGAGGATTCCTACCTGGTGATGAAGATGATACTATATATATATATGTGTGTGTGTGTGTGTGTATGTGTGTGTGTGTGTGTGTGTGTGTGTGTGTGTTTATCATTATTAGGAGAAAGATATAAGTCAAGTCCAGTTTCAAAACTCCCAATAGCAGCATATATTTATTTTTCATTTACTACTTCTTATTTAAACTCTAATTATTTAGAATTTAAAAAGACCAATAGTATTTTTAATATAAGATTTTTTTTCTTTATTGTCCATAATGAGTAACATTGTTTAGTAGGTCAACAATGAGTTGTTATCCCCAATTCCCCATTGCTCCCCTTCCCTATCCCCAGTCAGCTGGATATCCTCCTCCATGGGCCGTCTGTATCAGTCTTTGTGTTAGGGGACCATGGATAGCCCAGTTTTCAGCCGGGTTTTCATGACCCAAGTGTGTTGTTACTGAGGGTTGCAAAGTCTCTGATATTCTCCCCCACCACGGCTCTCACAATCTTTCTGCCCCCTCTTCCGCTCAGTTCCCTGAGTCTTGGTGGGTGAGTATTAAGGCTGTTTTAATGTTGTGAGCTTAGGGGTTTTTGTGTCGAGATTCTTTGGTTTCTGTCTCACTGGCTT
>PVHP010008188.1:0-53544 GCA_004024765.1 Zapus hudsonius | reverse complement strand
CACAATCGCCACAAAACCTCTCCGCAGTCCGGGTCCAATCACTCGCTCCTCTCTACGCTCTCCTCTCTCCTCTCTACAAACCCGGACAAATCGAGGCCCGGCCAGGCCCCCTTATATATGCTGGGGGGATTCCATCACAATGGCCCCACCTGTGAGCTCAGAGATGACCTGGACCAATCATGGCTGCCCGTGACCAAGAGTCACAGAAGGGTCTATGACAGTGCCTGGCCAGGTGGGCCCAGAGGGTCACATTTAGGCTTTGGGAAATTAAAGCAGGAGAGGCTTCCTGTCCTTTGGTTCCTCTGAAAGCCTGTGATGGCTTCTGTTGGAAAGAGCTCTTGGTGTCTCTCATTCTCAGTGATGGTCTCAAGCACATGTGCCCTTCACTGATTCTATGAGGCCTGTTCTGCCCATGAAATCTAACCCAGTGACTGCTAACATCTATGAAGTTGATGTGGGGAGCCCTTTCTTTCCTGGTTTTGATGTTCAGGATATTTTTATTTAATCCTTGAACATTTCCCATTTGATGAACTACCTTCATGGTGTCACATTGGGTGTCTGTAAAGGGATCTAGCCTGTGGTCATCTTGGCTGTGGCCAACAAGGTGGGCCAGGTGACCCCAGCATGTACCCCTAGGCCTATAGGACAGAGTCTCAGGGTTGTCAGCGGAATGTGCTGTTGACCGCTGATACACAAACTGCTTTTTACATTTTTAAACGATTTACTATAGTAATCATGTGGTAAGAGATGTGAATCGTGTTTTGACAACTCCAGCAGAGTAAGTGGGATGTTAGAAAGCTAAGGAGGATTTCTGGTCCTTTAAACATGGTAGACAAGTTCTTAAAACTTTCCGTCTTCTTCTGTCTCTGGCGGTGCAACTGGACAGAAGGAGCTATCATAATTAATAATAATTAGAGGCAGTTTCCATTAAGCCAACAAGACGTGTTAGGACTGATGGTGAGGAAGGCACCTTCCAGCCATGGGTGAAGCCCCCACCCAGCAGTGATCCAGGCCTGCTTGACGGTATTTGTCTGGCCCAGCAGTGACAGCACAGGGCCTGGCTCTGTCTCTCTCACAAGGTCTCTGCAGACGTTCCTCTCTGCATGGGGTGTTCTTTGAGTACTTCCATCAGCTTTTCCATGAAACCTCTGGCTGGAGGCAGGAGAGGTCAGCAGTATGACCACCTCTTCCTCCCCCTGCTGGTTATCCATAGAGTCTCCTTCATCCATTGTCCCCGGATCACTCCTGCATCCAAAGCACAGTTCTCTGACATCCTTATTCTGGTCCCATGAGACCTTTATTTCTCTATCTGAAGCAGTGGGTGCTCAGGGTCTGGAGCAGGTGGATGACGTTTTCCCACATCCTCTGGGTTATGGCGGACTTTGCTCAGCATCACCCAGGGGTCCAGGTCCCCAACCCCACATGGTGGGAGAGGCTGGAGGCTGCAGGAGCCGAAGCCGCCACGGGGAGGGTCTCTGGGAATGGGGGGCGTAGGGGCACATGGCTCCAGCACCTTCTTACCTTCCCGGGCTCCTCCCCAGCCCCGGGCTTCCTCCATGGCCAGGCCCTGGTCTCCTGGAAGCTGACAGGAGGGGAGGGGAGCGGGGCAGCCATCATCCTCCTCCTCCATGCTCTGAATCAGATACTTATTTTTTTTTAAGAACTGAATTTCATTCTTTTTAAAAAACATATCTCATAGTTATTTTATTTTTCTCTTTTTAAAAAATATATTGAGAGAAAGAATGGGCATGCCAAGTTCTCCAGCCACTGCAAATGAACTCCAGACACATGCATCACCCTGTGCATCTGGCTTTATGTGGGTACTGGGGGAATCATGGGTCCTTCTGCTTGGCAGGCAAACACCTTAAAGGCTGAGCCATCTCCCCAGCCCTGCCTTGGATACTTTTGTTAACTACATGATTTTCCATTGTCAGTTACTTGAAATGAAGTTGGGGCCCTGTACAAATGCCTGAAGGGCAGTTTTGGAGTTTTCCATTAACTTCCAAATAACTCTGGTTTTCAACACATGAGCCTGATTTGAAATGTTACCTTCAGATTCTTTCATTTATAAATATATTTATATATTTATTATATTTATATTATATATATATATATATTTATAAATATGTATATATATATTTGCAAGCACAGAGAGAATGGGCATGCCAGGGCCTCTGGTGGCTATAAACACCCAGGTGCATGCACCACTGTGTATCTGGCTTCACGTGGGTTCTGGGGACTCAAACCTGGGTCGTTAGGCCCCGTAGGCAAGCACCTTAACCCCAAGCTCTCTCTCCAGCCCACTGTCAGATTCCTTTATCTGTGAAATGTGGTCACTAGAAATAACCTATGAGAGGGCTTGTGTGGGTGTGAATTTTAAGGACTGCAGGTTGGGAACTCAAAATCCCTGTCATGCAGGTAGAAAGGCATGGACTCCTAAAGAACCCAGGAAGCCAGAGCGTTCTGGGTCCCTGCTTTAGGCTGTGCTAAGGCAGAACATTCTGTGTGGTGTAGCCAAGCGTTTCACCTCAAGGCTGCCAAGAAGCAGAGGAGGAGGGAAAAGCACCCTGAAGCCGTAGAAAGGTAAGGAAGAGAGTCCCTGAAACGGGTGATTTATCAAAGGTGTGGGTAGCCACTTCGAGGAGAGCATAAGTTGGGAAATCAAGTGTGGAGATGGGTTTGGTTCATGGGATTACAGGCTGGCCCAAGGGATATGGGCAACAGGGCAAGGAGAGGGCATGTCACCCAGTGGTTGAGGCCGAGAGCTGGCAGTGATAGTGCTGAGCCATTACATCAGGCGTGGAAGGCCTCCACATTAGCTGTGTGTGAGGAACCAAACTGAAGGGCTGAAGGGATTTGAAGGTGAAGAGTAGACAGGACCTTAACATTTGAGACCTGGTGAGTACCAGTGAAAACTCTGGGTTTTGTTAAAATTGAAATTTAAGTACTTAAAAATGTTAGGCAGGGCTGGAGAGATGGCTCAGCGGTTAAGGCACTTGCCTCTGGTGCCTAAGGCCCTGGGTTCAATTCCCCAGGACCCACATATGTCAGACCCACAAGGCAGTGGCCCTGGTGTTCTCTTTCTCTCTGTGTATTTCTCTGCTTGAAAATGAATAAGTAGAATATATTTTTTAAAAAGTTAGGCAAAGTTTTTTTTTAATTTTTTAAAATACATTTTATTCATTTTTAAGCAGAGAGAGCACCAGGGCTACCACCTTGTGGGTCTGGCTTATGTGGGTACTGGGGAATTGAACCCAGGGCCTTAGGCACTGCAGGCAACTGCCTTAACCACTGAACCATCTCCCCAGCCCTATTTATTATTATTATTATTTTTTTTTTTTTAGTTTTTTTGAGGTAGGGTCTCGCTCTATCCCTGGCTGACCTGGAATTCACTCTGTAGTCTCAGGCTGGCCTTGAACTCACTGCGATCATCTCCTACCTCTGCCTCCCAAGTGCTGGGATTAAAGGCGTGTGCCACCACACCCGGCTTAGGCAAAGGTTTTATAGCTCTGTCTTGTAAAAACATCACTCGGGCTGGGCAGATGGTTCAGGTCTAAAGGTGCTTACTTGCAAAGCCTGCTGGCCCCGGTTCAATTTCCCAGCACCCATGGAAAGCCAGATGCACACAGTGGTGAATGCACCTGGAGTTCGCATGCAGTGGCTGGAGGTCCTGGCATACCTATGCTCCCTCCCCCCACCCTCTTGGCTTGCAAATAAAAAAACCTGTCAGTGGGGCCATTCCTTTGGAAATGGGCATGAGTGCACAGGGAAGCCAGTGCTGACGGCCATGGGAGACCTTGGAGCCTTGGCAGCCTGCCTGGGAGGCAGTGGAGCAGTGTGAAGCTCTGAACAGCATGTTTTGTGGCTGGGGAAGCTACCTGGCCTGGGACGTGACTCACCTGCCCCTTTACCCCTAGCTGGTGTCATTCTAAGGCTAGATCATCAGAATCTTTGACAGAAGATTCAGGTTGGGCAGCCCATGGAGAGGCAGGAGAGACCCTAGAAACTGTCCAGTTGTGGACTGGAGAGATGGCTCGAGTTAAGGTACTTGCCTGCAAAACCTATTGACCGGGTTCTATTCCCCAGTACTCACATAAAGCCAGATGCACAAAGTGATGCATGCATCCGGAGTTTGCAGTGGCTGGAGGCTCTGGTGTGCCCATTCTCTCTCTCTCTCTCTCTCTCTCTCTCTCTCTCTCTCTCTCTCTCTCTCTCTCTCTCTCTCTCTCTCTCTCCCTCTCTCCTTGCAACTAAATAAATTGTCCAGCTGCCAGCTGTGTCTACCTAAAGTATATTTTTAGAAACTAGAGACCTAGGGACTGGAGAGATGGTGGGTAGGGTGCTCTCCAGGCAAGCATGAGGGCCTGGTTCCCCAGCACCCACATGAAAAGCCACATCAGTAACCCCAGTCCTGGGTGCTGGCAGAGGGTAGGATGAGGTGGAAGTAGCCAGAGACTGGAAAATTACTGGAGCTCACTGACCAAAAAGAAAAAAAAAGGCAGCTCCACGTAAAGAGACTCCTCAAGGAAACCACAGATGAGCAATTGAAGACATCTTACAATCTCCTCTGGTCTCTGCACATGGGCATTTAGGGTTTGTGCATCTGCACGTATGTGAATACACCACACACATGTCACTATACACACACACACACACACACACACACCCCAAAACAATCCAAAGAGAATGTAAAAGACCCAGAGAAATCTGCCCTGCCCACCAGTGGTACAGCTCTGAGGGTCAAGTCAATATTTGATCTGAAGCAGAGACTAGTTTGATTTTCAGAATCATGTGTGTGATTCTAGCACTTGAGAGGCTGAGGCAGGAGGATGATCACAAGCCTGAGGCCATCTGGGACACCGTAGCA
The DNA here is from genome assembly GCA_004024765.1 of Zapus hudsonius. Lineage (NCBI taxonomy): Eukaryota > Metazoa > Chordata > Mammalia > Rodentia > Dipodidae > Zapus > Zapus hudsonius. The sequence continues at coordinate 48,677 of PVHP010008188.1, read as the reverse complement.
AGATTCTATCTCAAAACAAAAATAATAATAGAGGTTGTGAATATGGCTCATTAGTTAAAGGTGCTTGCTTGCAAAGCCTCCCAGCCTGGGTTTAATTCCCCAGATGTACAAAGTGGCACACCTGCCTAGAGTTTGTTTGCAGTGGCAAGAGGCCTTGGCATGCCTAGGTACTCTCTCTCTCTTTCTCCCCTCTCTTTCTTTCTCTCCCTCTCTCAAGTAAATAAAACTTTTTTGTTTATTTTTCTGAGGTAGGGTCTCACTCTAGCCCAGGCTGTCCTGTAATCCATTACGTAGTCTCAGGCTGGTCTTGAACTCACTGTGATCCTCCTACCTCTGCCTCCTGAGTGCTGGGACTAAAGACCATCATGCCTGCCCATTTTACCTATTTTATCTGTCATTCTAGATTGGATAGTGTTCCCTATGTCTATCTTGAACCTCATAACATGACTTCATTTGGAAACAGGGTTTTTTGCTAATGCAATTAATTAAGTACTGGCCTAAGTCCATTGACTCATGTCCTTTAAGAAAGCCTTGGGGAGCCTGGCATGGTGGCGCACGCCTTTAATCCCAGCACTTGAGAGGCAGAGATAGGAAGATCACTGTGAGTTTGAGGCCAGCCTGAGGTTACATAGTGAGTTCCAGGTTAGCCTGGGCTAGAGCAAGACCCTACCTCAAAAAACAAAACAAACAAACAAAAAACAGGAAAGATGAGAAAAAAAAGAAAGAACCTAAATGAACCATGGCAGGGAACTGAGGCAGCCTGCTGTGGACACAAGCCAAGAACAGAGGTGTCCACAGGCTGGCTGTCACGATGGAGTGTGCTATTGTCCTATTTTTGCAGAAAACCAATGCATACATTCCTTTTTCCAAAGATACAACATGCGGAGAGAAGAACTCGAGATCTAAGGGTGATCATTTCCGCCCGGAGGGGAAGGGGATAATCGATGTCTTCAATACTTATTTTTGGGAACCACACCGAGTCTGCCTTTGTAATGAGGGGGGCATCTAAGTTATTTAAAAGCAGTAGATTTCGTCCCTGCCATGAAGCCAGCCCTTTCAAAAACAAGGAAGGACGACTGTCCTACAAATGAGCTTGAAGTTCTCCAAGGAGGGACGGAAATCAATGCATTTTAAATGTCTGAGCAATGTGCAAGGTTGTGGGGGAATACGAATTCCTTGGGCAAGGCTGAGGCTGACTGGGAAGAACAGGAACACTCTGTGCCCGAGGAACAACCGGAACACGTGGATGATCACACACGCACACACGCACACGCACATTCCACATTATCTTCTCTGGCACCCACCCAGGGCCAGGCCTGGCCAGTTGTAAATGCAGGTGTGTACCACTCTCTGCTTCATTGTAAGTGGAAAACGACGGGTCCAGAGAGGTTAAGTATCTCTCCCAGGATAACTCAGCTAGTGAGAGTGGAGAGCCAAATGTGAGGCATTTGGCTGCAGAAGCCCCATGCCATGGAAAATTCATTTTTCTCTTTTCATCGGGGCCTTGGCCTGATACATCTGAATTTATATAGAGACTTGAATGCCAAGGGCAGATTCCAGCTGGCCCCAAGGACAGGACAATGATGGAGTGTACAGGAAGCTGGCTGGGAGCTCTTTATGTCAACAGCTTCCTGCCGCTTCCTGCCGGGTCCCTGTTTGCACACTCCTGCACAGGACTTTCCTGGACAGCTGGGGACCCTTTCCCATGACTCCCTTGGGAGGCATCCAGGCCAACTCTCCTGCTCAAGCACCTGCAGTAACTCCCCACTGCTTATAAGAGCAAGCTCAAATCCCTCAGACTTCCTTACCCCTCACTTTATGAACCTGACAAATAGCAATCTTTGTCACGCTCGCTTTTACCCCTCTATCTTGTGCCTGGATCATGGAAATGGGGAAGCGCTGAGTTCAAATCCTAGTTCTGCCGGTCGCTCTCTAGCTCAGTCTCTTCATCTGGGGAAATGGGATGATAATCACTGCAACGCCTCACAGATGCCTCTCCAGGTAGTTGGGAAGATGTCACAGGGTGTGCTTAGCGCAGGCTTATTAGAGGTGATTTTGTCATGCTACAATAGCAAAAAAGTTACGCGGACTCCCTGCCCAGTCTTCAGGGATCAGCACGTAATGAGTTTATCGGATCCACACAGTGTAGGCTGGGAGCTTTGGGGATGACTGCGCAACTGACTCATCCAAGTGTCTTCCCGCTCGCTGCGCAGCTGCCCCGGCATCGGTTTGGTCCTTCCAAGACCTGATCATGTTCTCCTGACTTCCTTTATGTCCCTGGCAGACTCTGTTTAAGCCCAGTAGCCTGGCTTGAGCTCCTCGAAGACCTTATCTCTTCCCCACACCTTTCACTCTGAAACCAAGTCCTTGATATCTGTGGTTCTCTCTCCTGTACAAGCTCCCAGCAGCAAGGGCCACAGGCTGGATGTCCACGTGATGTCTGATTTGCCCGGCTCACTAAGCTTGCCTAATGAAATACTTCTAACAACCTGGTCCCTCTAGGGGATCCCCTGGGTCCATGGAGAGAGGGGGCTGTGGCAAAGTGCAAATTAGGGAAATATATTCTGCCTGACTTCCTACTTTCCCTTTTCCTCAGCCCCTCTGTCAACATAATGTCCTGAGTTATGATTGTATCAGCAGAAGTATGGTGTTTAGACTGAAGACAGTGATAAACTCCTTTATTCCGTGCTAAGCCAACCATACGCATACGGAGAATTTCATTTACCAATTCAAGTGTCAGGAAAAACTGAGGGGTGTTAACAATAAATAAGTTTATTTTAAAAAAGCTGAAGGATGAGGACATGGACTTTGGAAGCAGGCAAACCTAGGTTTGAATTTTCCTTGGCCACTTTGCCACCTCAAGCAAGTGGCTGAGCTTGGAAATGGGGCTTCCTTTAATCCCAGCACTTAGGAGGCAGAGGCAGGAGGATCGCTGTGAGTTCAAGGCCAGCCTGGGATTACAGAGTGAGTTCCAGGCTAGCCTGGGCTAGAGCGAGACCCTACCTCAACAAAACAAAACAAAAATAAATAGAGGGACAGAGAGACTTTGCATAAGCCTAGGCTCTATTTTGGAGATCTGGCGAGGTGACCCTCAGCCCTCCCAGGGTGTGCAGGCACCTCTTTTAGGTTCCCAGGGCACCTGTTACACTAACAAAGAGGCACTGCTTTTTCCTTGTCCGAGACCTTTGTGTCTAGGCCATCTGGAGCACAGAGCTTCTGGGAAGGAGGACAGGACAGCTATGCCAAGAGGGCGAGTGGTGGGTACAGAGAAATCAGTGGAAGTGTTACTAGGAGGCACCTGCCATACCTCTTCCCATTTCAGTAGAGCCATCCAATATGCTCACCTTGCCCAGCCTTTTTGCCAGTGTCTGTGGGCAGGTCAGACCAGAAATGGCTCAGTGAAGTTAGGCTGCCTGGCCCAAAGCCCCAGAGGCAGAGAGGCTGAGCCCACCCTGGTTCTAACCCCAGAGCCTGGAACCCTTGCTCCGAATGGTACCAGCCGCAAAGGACCCAGATCTCGCCAGGAACAGGCCTGACTGGGCCTTGGTCTTTGTAGGAGCAATTCAGGTGCAGAGTCCTCCTGAGCACAGGATGGGGCTTTTCAGGTTAACTTCGTTGAGCTCTTTGACAACAGGTGGAGACAGTTCTCATTTGTGTGCTGTCCCTGTCAGAGGTGGACCATGCCCTTAACCTATAACGTGATGCAGGAGGAGGCCTGTGGCAGCTTTACAAACTCTGCCCACAGGCGCATCCATGAGGAGTGTTCTTGGGTTTTATCAAAGGTGCCCCCAGAGGTCAAGTTCTGTTCACACATCCCGACCCTGTTTTGCTGCAAGCCACTGACCAAGACCCAGGTGGAGGCAGCTTTCAAACTGTACAATCCAGGCTTGGTGACACACATTTGTAATCCCAGCATTTGGGAAGCAGAGGTAGGAGGATTATGAATTCCAGACCATCCTGGGCTACATAGTGAGACCCCGCAGCAAAATCAAAACTCCGAGCTAGGGAGATGAATCTAGTGGTTAAAGGTGTTTGCTTACGAAGCCTGCCAACCTAAGTTCGATTCCCCAGTACCCAGATGCACAAAGTGATATATGAGTATGGAATTCATTTACGTTGGTAGGAGGGCCTGGCATACTCATACATGATCAAATAAATTAATTTAAAAAATCCAAAGCCAGGTGTAGTGGCTCACGCCTTTAATCCCTGCACTGGGAGACAAGAGGTAAGAGGAGTGCCATGAGTTCGAGGCCAGCCTGAGACTGTAGAGTGAATTCCAGGTTAGCCTGGGCTAGAGTGAGACCCTACCTCAAAAAACAAAAACAAAATCTGTCCATGCCTAGCCTAGGGAGCCCAAGGTTCTGCTTGAGCCCAAGCTCCTGGAAGATCAGTTGATCTGTGCAGAGGTTCTGGAGATGGTTCAAGAGGGAAATAGACACAAATACAGGGTGGACAGGCTTGGCCAATTTCAGCTCTTCCATTTGAACAGAGGTCCCTGCTTTCAGTTTCTGCCGCTCCTTAAGGTGACCATCAACATTATCTGTGCCCTTGAGACAAACAGGAGGATGGAAGAATAATTTCCCATTTCTCCCAAAAACAGGCCCAGAAGATAAGCCAAGTGACTGACCTAAGGTCACATTGGCTGACGCTTCAGCCTCCTGCTCTTTTCACTACCCCAGGCTGCCTCTATGGACAAATTAACAATAAAAAGAATAGCCCGAGCAGAGCCAGGGAATCTGGGTGAAAGAATACCAGAGAGCCAGACGGAAGATAGTGTGGGAGCCTGCAAACCCAGTAAAGAACACACGTGAACTTCCATGAATTATCAGGGCCTGGCCTATTGGAGTTTCTTTTCTGCCTGCCTCTTGTGTGAAAACCACTTTCAAAGACAGAAAGCCATAATCACCTCCTAGGGATGACAGAACACTTTAGACAGACCACAATAATGGTGATGGTGAGGGTGTGGGGGAGGGACACACTCCTAAAGGAGCAGATAATGTCATATTTGGAAGACTAGAATTTAGTGCCATTTTCTTTTTTCATTTTCTCAAGTTGGCCTTGAACTCACAGCGATCCTCCTACCTCTGCCTCCAGGGATAAAGGGCGTGTGCATTTTAGGAAACTGACAACTGATGTGACCTCTGCCCAGCAGAAGCAAAGCCCAGTGATTTTGTTTTATTTTTTACTTTTACATGTACTGTTTTATTCAGACTAGAAGTTTTTTGTTTGTTTGTTTTGTTTTGTCTTTTTTGTTTTGTTTTTTTCTAGGTAGGGTCTTGCTTTAGCCCAGGCTGACCTGGAATTCACTATGTAGTCTCAGGGTGGCCTTGAACTCTCAGCAATCCTCCTACCTCTGCCTCCTGAGTGCTGGATTAAAAGTGTGCACCAGCATGCTCTGCAAGTTAATTCTTTTTTTTTTTTTTTTTTTTTTTTTTTTTTTTTTTTTTTTTTTCAAGGTAGGGTCTTGCTCTAGTCCAGGCTGACCTGGAATTCACTCTGTAGTCTCAGGGTGGCCTCGAACTCACGGTGATCCTCCTACCTCTGCCTCCAGAGTGCTGGGATTAAAGGTGTGCACCACCATGCCCGGCTCCTGCAAGTTAATTCTTAAGCAGGACAAGCACCAGGCCCCAGGGTCATGCTGGAGTTGAATAGGTTGAGAGAACCTGGGCTAAATGCCCTGTCAGGGCCTCTGAGTCCACCATCTGTGGAAAACTTGTTCCTGAGAATTCTCTGTGAAGTGAAGGAAGTCTCATGCCTGTGTTCGGGAGAGTCTTTGATCTGGCCTGACATGCTAAGAAACAAAGTCACATTCCATCCTTTCAGTCAGAGGGCTCCCGGGAAACCTGACCGCTCCTTCAAGTGGTTGAGAGGCACGTATGGCCCAGAGCAGGTGCCAAGGGCAGTGCTAACAGGTGGTGCTGGGGAGCTCCTCTGCTCCCTCTCCAGGCTCTGGGGAACTCAGTGAGGGAGAGAAGCAATGTCCCTGCCATGGAGCTCTAGGTAAGTGCCTTCAGGAGGAAACAATCTTCCTGTCAGGATGGCTAACTTGGCTGGGTCTCTACCAATTCAGCAGCACACAGGGCAGGAGGGTCTGGTATAGATCTTCACTAGTGTGGCCCAATCTATCAAGTATCTACCCGCGCCTTGCCCATGACCCTAACTGCAAGCAAATGAACGTCCCTAGCATCCAGGCTACACACAGGCTGGGCCAGGATCTGCTGCTGATCCACTGCCAATTAGTGACAATGGAGGCCTGGCAGCTACCGTGACCCTGGGGAGAAGGCCATGCTGAGGAGAGGCTTTGCGGACCAGCCAAGTCCCACTTGCTCCACCAGGGCTTGGCAGTGGTATCCTCACTTCCTTCAGAGGGTTTCCAACCTCTTGGTTTTGGAGTGACTAACAGAACATGTACAACTATGAGGCTCTGGGTTTTGGTTCTGCCCTCGGCCCAGCTGCGACGTGGAAATGGACAACACCAATCTAGAACCCAGAAATGCCAGGGATCAGACTGAGCTTCCAGGCCACGCTCTGCCACTTCCTGGCTGTGGCCTGGGCACACCTTCAGCCCTCCATGTCAACTTCCCTCTGTTGTACAATGGGGCTGGAAATAGTACCTACCTCCCAGGCTGAAGGTTGCCAAGACTGCTTGGGTCACAGCAGGACTTGTACAGGCTACCATTTCTTCTCCAGGAGGGGACTGGAGGCTCACAGCAGGGAGATGTGTTCAGGGTCACACAACAAGGCAAAGTCCAGAGATAGAGCACAGGATCACCCTGACTGAGGAATGAGACCCAGAGACAGGGTTGTGGCATCATGGATCATTGTTGGAAAGGTCACAAGCTTTATTCACCACCTTTTGTTGGTTCTGAATATACAGGTCTCCTGCTGTCCAGGGATAAAGGGAGGTGCTGTCCTGCTGCCTGAGCCCTTGGGGATGCTCGGGGCTGTGTCCCTGTCCCTTTCCAGCCAGCGCTGCCTGGGGAGGAGCCTGCTTGCTAGTGTTCCTCTGCTGAGGGAGGGATAAGGCACTGTGTGTTCCACAAGAAGGCGCTGGTGGACGAGGTGCTGCGGCGGCCTTCTTAGGGGCCAAAGCTGAGGCTGCCCAGGACAGAGCTGACCTTGAGGGGTCTCCCTCGCTGAAGCAGCTTTTCGGCCTCAAGATGGGATCATGCCTTTGTTTCTCTTGCGGTCAGCCATGGTTTTGCGGCTGTGGTTGGCTCTGGCTGCCTTGTTGGCTTCCTTTTTCCTGCGCTCCTGGGCTGTCTCCCGGCTCTGCCCATGGCCCCGGGGGTTGCCAGCCACTGCTGTGGAACTATCTGGCCGGTTCCTGAGGGAGCAATACCCACCCCAGGGTGGGGGACATCAGTCAGAAAAGGCTGTAATGGGAAGACCCAGAGCCCACCTTGGTGACTTCTTGTCAGGATGCACACCCTGGGCCAGGTCAGCATGGCCCAGCTCCTGTGGGAGATCTGGAGCCTCAGGCCTGGTACCCTAGCCAGCTCCCACCTGCTGTTTGTTCCTGAGACACCTCACTCAACTGTGGGGACAAACGACTAGAGGAGTGAAAAATATGTCCTCTCCTTTCCCCATGGGGCCTCCTGTTGCCAACCAGACCATAGTGTTATACACCCCAGACCTTCACTTGGTGGTCTCCAATGGCAAGTGTGTTCACAGACACGACTAGAGCTGTCAGGCCATCTCAACTACTGGGATTGCCCAGAACTCCACCTCAGTGGTCTGGGATGGAGAGAAGGCACAGTGGTTTTGCTTCCTTCTCAACAACCCTATGTGGCTGCCTACTGCCTTCAGAATGAAACCAAATGCTGTCCCTCTCAGGGAGGCCTCCTGTGTCCAGAGAGCAGGGCTAGGAGGCCTAGGATGGGGACTGGTCTCCAGAGAAGCCAGGGTTCTACTGAAGACTGGGCTTGCCCCTTGCCCCTCTGGACAGTCTCTTCATGAAGATGATGTGGGGCTGGACAATGGAGTTTCAGGATACCATTAAGCACTCGCTCCCTGAGCACACTTGTGTTTGATGGTCTTTCAACCCTTATGACAAATGCCTCTGAACTCTTTCTACCCTTCTGGGCCTCGCTCAAATGCCCTGTGTCCCTACCATGACTCTAAGCCATAAAGGATATATGTCTGTCTGCCAGACACTCATTCTATACTCTGCCTGATGCCAACTAGCCCCATGGACACAATGACTTTCCATGCTGAGTGACAGACCTTACGCTGTCTGCCAAGTAATGGTTATGTGTGCAGAACCCGAAGCTGAGCCATCTGGGCTCAACCTTTTTTTTTTTTTTTTTTTTTTTTTGGTGACAGGGTCTCACTACAGCCTGGCCTCAGATCTGTGATCTCCTGCCTTTGCTGCCTGAATGCTGGGATTACAGGCTTACACTATTACATTATGGTGCCTGGCTTCCTTCCTTCCTTTCATTCTTTTTCTTTCCCTCCATCGCTCCCTTTTTTAAAAAAAGTTTATAGAGCTGGGAGTGGTGGCGCACGCCTTTAATCCCAGCATTCAGGAGGCAGAGGTAGGAGGATCACCATGAGTTCGAGGCCACCCTGAGACTATATAGTGAATTCCAGGTCAGCCTGGACTAGAACAAGACCCTACCTTGAAACTCCCCCTCCAAAAGTTTATAGAGTCTTTATTAGATTAAAGGAAAGAGAGACATCCTTTTATTGGTTCATAAGCGTGATGACTGGGTGTACACGCATTTGCGTGACATGTGCCTCTCACAAACCTTGTTATGACATCAGCACATTACCCATCAGATGTGTGGGGAAAAAAAAGGCAAGAGGAAAGATTATGAAGAGCTCCTGCCCATGAGAAGGCAGGAGAGGATAGAGCCCTTCTTCTTTTTTTTTTTTTTTGGTTTTTCGAGGTAGGGTCTCGCTCTAGTCCAGGCTGACCTGGAATTCACTCTGTAGTCTCAGGCTGGCCTTGAACTCACGGCGATCCTCCTACCTCTGCCTCCCAAGTGCTGGGATTAAAGGCGTGCGCCACCACGCCTGGCGAGCCCTTCTTTTTCTTTATTTTTGAGATAGGGTTTTGCTATGTTGCCCATGCTGGTCAACTCCTGAATCCCATGGTCCTGCTTCAGCATGTCAGGAAGATTACTTAATGTCTCTGAGTCATCAGTTTCCTCATCTGTAAAACGAGGGCAGTGATAATAGTAGGTACTTTGTAGGGTTGTCATGAAAGCCGAATTATAACCCAGGAAGCCCCCAGAGTTTATGTGTGGGTTTCCTGACTCTCCCTCCAGGACAGCGAGTCTGTTAAATGCTCACCCCTTCCTGGCAAGGAAGGCCATGCGCCTGGCTTCTGCCTTCTCCCTCAGCACTGCAGGGTCTTGCACGAAATGGTCCGGCTGTGGAGGAAAGAGGAGACAAAATCTGGAATCATGAGGGTCCCCATTTCCAGAGGCTGGAAGGAATCGATGCCTTCATGGCAGGTGTGGGCTGCTGTGGCACAGCAGGGTGACAGCTGGCTAGCTGCAGGCTAGGGCTCCCCTAAGGAGTAAGGCAGCTGAAGAAAGTAGATGGGGACTGTCTGAGACGGCCTCCAGGAGAGGACACAGAGCCATCAAAGCTGAGGAAAACTCTGGAAGTTGGAGGCCAGGCGTCACTGTATTGTCACCAGCATTGTGCTGAGAAAGCTGCTCTTGGGGTCAGTCTCTACCTAGAGTGCATGGTGGACCCATGACGAGGAACACTGGGACCTGAGGATGTGGGCAGGCCTGAGTGGTCAATGGATATCAGGAGGCCGGAATCCAAACAAGTAGAATTAGCGATACGGAGAGATGGCAGATTTTGCGTAAAAATCTCGGAAGAGTGGAGCTCTGGAGGTACAGCTACTGAGGCGCCCCCTGGCAGGGGCTTCCCACCACTTCCCACCACTCCAGGCAGTTCCCACTACAGCCACTGCGCAGGCGCACTGGTGACCGGGGCCCAAGCACTACCACTTTCATCTGTTTCTTATGTTGAGGCAGGTGTGGTGGCACCCACCTTTAATCCCAGCACTGGGGTGGTAGAGGTAGGAGGATCACCCTGAGTTCAAGGCCAGCCTGACACTACATAGTGAATCCCAGGTCAGCCTGGGCTAGAGGGAGACCCTACCTTGAAAAACAAAACAAAACAACAACAACAAAAAAAGATTTTAGTTGAAGAAAAAGTTTAGCAGCTAAAAGTGGATTCTCAAGCCCACTGGGTCCAGATGATCTGGAGTCTGTTGAGCTCTAACTCCTCTGTGGTTTTCCCAGTTACCCCTGGGCGTGGCAGCCAGCAGCACTCCTCCTGGCCCCTGGCCTCTCATCTCTTCTCTGGCCTCTCATCTCTTCCCTGGGCCCTCTCTGGGCTAGAAGGGAGCCTCCCACCTGGCAGTGATGCTGGGCTGTGCAAGGGACAGGGGCAGGGAGGGCTGGACAGCCCTTCGGAACTGTACCCCCCTTCCTATCTGCTATTTGTCCTGAAGGTACCTTGGGGGCATCGTCTTCAGCCTCCTCCTCATCATCATCATCTTCCTCCTCATGCCTCTCTGTAGGCACTTTGGTTCTCAGCACCTGAGGTACGGTGAAGGGCCTGAGGGTGTTGGGAGAAAGTGAGATCAAAGACTAGGTTAAACTTGGAAAGCACCCTCCGGCCAGGGAGTGGGGAGGAGAGGCACACTTCGGGAAGCCAGGAAACCTCCACACTCCAGCCTCAGGTTTGATGTAAAGGGAGTAGGGGTTGCTGAGTTAGGCCCTGGGGCTCTCAAGTCCTCCTATTGGTCCAAGAAGTTCTGCTTTGATCTGCACTGGGGAACCTTTAGAGTCCACTGGGAAGTGTTCTGCACTTAAGAAGAAAAATGCAAAGCTATCTGGTGAGATCAAATAAATGCTGGAAGAGAACTGGGCCAGGGGTAGGGAGGCCCAGGGTAGGCCCTGGCTTCCTCTTCTGTGCACATGAGAGGATGGTGGAGCCCCAGGCCATAAAGCTGCTCTGCTCCACACCTCACCTGCGGCTGATGAGCTCTTCATCTGAGTCTGCATCATTGGCGCCCACCTGGTTGCCATCATAGGTGTCATCGTACTCATCCTCGTAGTCATCACCTAGGAACTCCCCCGGCTGCAGTGGGACCTGCAGCAGCAGAAGCAGGGGTCGGAGGGGCTGGGAGGGAGGGAGGCCCCGAGTTCCCCAGCCAGTAGAGACCCAGCAGGGCTGCCCACCTCCTCCACCACCACGCTGTACTGTTCGTAACGCTTCCGCAGAGCCGCCACTGCCTGCTTGTCATTCACCAGCCTCCGCACGTTCTCCTCCTTCCTGGGACGGGGGCAGCAGGGAGAAAAGGAGCACACCATCAGGCCTGGAGGGGTCCAGAGGGATGCTGGGCTCACTTCTCTACCCTTTGGACTGGCCCATGCTAGACAGGGGAGGGCACAGGAGGTCAGTGCCCATGGGACAGGGCCTGTTCCCTGTGCAAGCCATCCCAGGAGCAGCTAGTAAACACTGTTCTGGTTGAATCTGAAGTGTCCCCACAGGCTCAGGTTTTTTTGTTTTGTTTTTTTTTAATGTTGGGTTTTTAAAAAAATATTTTATTTATTCATTTTCAAGCAGAGAGATGAGAGAGAGAGAGAGAGAGAGAGAGAGAGAGAGAGAGAGAGAGAGAGAGAGAGAGCGCACGCACCAGGGCCACCACCTTGTGGCTCTGGCTTATGTGGGTCCTGGGGAATTGAACCCGGGGCTTTAGGCACTGGAGGCAAGTGCCTTAACCGCTGAGCCATCTCTCCAGCCCCAGGCTCAGGTTTTGAATGCTTGTTCCCTGGCTGGTGGCACTGCTTTGGGAGACTTTGAAATCTTTAGGAGGTGGGGTCTAGCTGGCACAAGTAAGTCACTAGGGATGGAACTGTGAAGCTTATACCCAGCCCCTGGCTCCTCCTTCACTCTCTGCTCCCATGTAAACAGCCTTCAACACATACTCCCACCGTGAACCAAGCTTTCCACAATGCCTTACTCATCATGATGGGCTGAAACCCTCTGAAACAATGAACCAAAATAAACCTTTCCCCCCCTTTTTTTTGGTTTTTCGAGGTAGGGTCTCGCTCTAGTCCAGGCTGACCTGGAATTCACTATGTAGTCTCAGGGTGGCCTTGAACTCACAGCAATCCTCCTACCTCTGTCTCCCGAGTGCTGGGATTAAAGGTGTGAGCTACCATGCCCGGCTAACCTTTCCCCTTTAAGTTGTTCCTTTCCACCAAGAGATTCCCTTTCAGCTATCTACTCTGAAGAAATGCCAGAAGCATGCACAAAAGAGATCTGAGCAGTGCTTTATTTATTTACAACATTTTATTTATTTGATCTATCTATCTATCTATCTATCTATCTATCTATCTATCTATCTATCTATCTATCATCTATCTATTTGCAAGCAGAGAAAGAGAGAAAGAGAGAGTATGGGCATTTCAAGGTCTTGCCACTGCAAATGAACTCCAGATGTATGTGCCACTTTGTGCACCTGGTTCTTTTATGTAGGTACTAGGAAATTAAACCCAGGCCATTAGATTTTGCAAGCAAGTGACTTTATCTTCTGAGCCATCTTCCCAACCCATTTATTTGTGAGCAGAGAGAATGAATATGGGTGCGCCAGGACCTCCTGCCACTGCAAACAGACTCCAGATGAGTGGGCCACGTTGTGTACCTATAGGGAATTGAACCCTGGGCCCTGAGGCCTTTTGAGTAACCACTGAGCCATCTCCCCAGCCCAGAGCAGCAGGTTTCTTTTCAGCATTGCTGGGGACATGAAACATGGAAGGTGGCAATGTCCGTCATGAGCCTTCTAATTCTGCGGGCCCTGCCTATGTAGGCAAAGGCTGTCAGGACCAGCATGCACCACACCACTTGACAGCATGACCCTAGGAGAGGACACGGGCTTGTTTCTCTCATGGTGCTGGGGCTTGAGCACACAACAAATCAAAAGAGTAAAGCTACTTGCGACATTCGTACTGAGCCCAGGGATTCTGGGCCTGGGTTGAGGAGGGGCGGGCGGGCCCTGGCTATTTCCTCCCCTTCACCACCTTAGCCTTCTAGCTATTCCACAGTACCAATTTCCATGTAAGAGTTCAGTGTGGGGCTGGAGAGAGGGCTCAGCAGTTAAGGCACTTGCCTGTAAAGATGCTAGTTGTGGTTCAATTCCCCTGCACCCACATACAAGCAGATGCACAAAGTGGCACAGGCAGCTGGAGTTCATCTGCAGCAGCTGGAGGTCCTGATGTACCCATATTCATTCTCATTCTTATTCTCATTCTCTCTCTCTCTGCTTCAGTGTGGGGAAAAGTCTAGAAGCCGAACTATAATCATGTCACAGATAAGGACAGCCGGTGAAATGAGGGGGGCACACTGAACTGTTTCACGCAGTGTCAGCAGGGTCTCAGGTCTCCTGACCAAGGTTTTGCAAACCTGTAGAGAAACTTGGCTGGTCAGTCACATGTGCAGGCCTGTGGACTAGTTTCTGGCACTGCAAGGGAAAATCAATTCGTGCTGCGAGGCAAGAAAATCCAGCTTAGCTGTGAAATCGGGTCTCAGGAATGTATGAGGGTAGGGTGGAGAAAAAGAGACACAAAGCTGCACACATTTTTCTGCAGATCTTCTAGCTGGCTCTTGGGGGGGGGGGGCTGGAGGTTGGCAGGCACCTGAGTCTGTCCTGCTGTCTGCTTGGGAGGCCAGAACAGGACAGGATTGCCAACCCTGGTGTGGTGGTGGTAAGGCTTGGAAACACTGTAACTAGTCTTTGTTAAGGACCTACTGCATGCCAGGCAGAGTTCTAAGGTTGAATAGGGGAGATTCAGAAATTAGTCAGATATGAATCTGTTCTCCTGAATTTATAGTCCAAGCAGGTGACAACCAACATGAGGTGTGCTGAATGAAGGTATGTCTGACCCCAAACACAGACACAGGAAAAGGGAGCCTGGCTCCCCAGCCAAGCAGTGATCTGGAGGAATGGGGAGGAGGCTTCATGGCGGGAGGTGATTGATTATACCAGGAACCCCATAGTCGGACAGGAAGGTAGTGCATTTGATTTAGACCAGTGAGAAACCAGAGTCAACAGGAACCTTAGCTGGTCATAATGACTCATGCCTCAAATCTCCGAACTAAAGAAGCTCAGGCAGGAGCATTGTCACAGGAGGGTGCAGCCTCTCCAGTGCTGGAATTAAAGGTGTGTGCTGGCTGCAAGCAAGCATCTTTAATCTGAGCCATCTCTCCAGCCCAAGATTTGCCAGTCTTTAAAAAAAGATAGAAGCCAGCACTTGGGAGGCAGAGATAGGAGGATCTCTATGAGTTTGAGGCTTGAGACTACATAGTAAATTCCAGTTCAGCCTGGGTTACAGCGAGACCCTACCTCAAACCACCCCCCAAAAAAGAGAGAGAGAAATAGAAGCTAAGGATGTGGCTCAGTGGTAGAGCACTTGCTTCTATTCCCAGCCTTATAAAATATAAACAAATAAAAAGAGAAAGAGAAACAGGAGCTCCTACTCTGGATTTGCTCTTGGCATTATGATTTCTGAAAGTCAAAACCCAATAGGTGCTCACAGCCCAATGGACCACAGAGCCAAGGTCCCAGAGGACGGAATAGACAAATCTGGTTGCTCCTTAAACGGATAAAAATTACAGGCTAAATGAGCCTGCTCCATAACCCCTCCCCCGCCTGTGTGCAAGGGAACAGAGGGCGCCTCCTCCTCAGCAGAGCTGCCGGAGCTCCCTCGCAGCTCCCACAGCACGCATAGGTGCAATCTGCTTCTTGCACCCCAAGGGCAGGGAGCCAGCCTCTCCACCCAGGTGTCCTTGCTGAACTCCTGGTGCACCCATTCTAGCAGCCTGTTTGATTCATGGTTTGTCTTTCCCATGGTCTCTGCCCTTGGAGGGCAGAGCCCAGGTGCCTGGTTCACTTTGTCACGCACAGTATCTGGTGCTAGTAAATCGCTTAATAAATATTTGTCAAATGAATAAATACTGAATACATAAATGGAGGCTTTGCCTCTTTACAATCTCTGGTCCTGGACTGTCCAGCAGAGTGGGCTCTGTAAGTGTCAGCTATCCAGTCTTTGCTAACAGCCAGAGTACCCTGAGATCAAGGCACAGCCCTCAGGACACCTGGCTGCTTCAGGTGTCAGGCTCTTCTAAGAACCCTGACAACTGGGAGCAGCCCCCTGGCAAATGTTGACGGATGGTCAGCAAGCAGGGTGGGGATGACGTAGAACCTTACAATACCACAGGCCCTGGGCAAATCCGTACATGAAGCTCAAGGGAAAGGCCTGTGCCCAAAGATGGTATGTGATAGGACCTATCAATCAGGCTCCATGGGCTAGGGCAGGAGAAAGCCTTCTGTTGGCCTGGGAGAGCCTACCTAACCCTCTCCCAAAGCAGCCACTGATGGGGGAAAACAGCTGTCTGGGAGCTTCCTGTCCAACCAGCACGATGGCTTCACAGCTGCCCTGTGCCTGCTCCCCAAGCCCTTGGGTGGTTGCGCTTCCAGCACCAGACAGCCCCAAGGAGGGGGAGCAGCCCTAGACCCTAAATGAAATGGTAGCTTATACTTCTGCTCTAGGCCTCCTACCAGAACAAGGCTGCAAGTATGGGCCATTTCCTCCCTCTCTCTGGACCTTTCCCCTTCACAAGGATGAGGGCTAGCACAAGCTGCACTTGTCCAGAGGCCCCAGATCTCTCAGTCTCATTAGTAGAATGTTGGGGTGTAGAGTTACCAACTTCTTTCACTTGGCTGTCATTCTCTCTGCCATCACCACTGATCCTTGACAATCAGGTCAAAGAGTGGCTTTTGGGAGCACTGTCTAGCTCTACACCTGCGGAGTCAATGGTCAACACATCAAAAGATACAACAGCAAAGGAAGAGGGGACAGATTTGACCTTCTGGCCTTTTGCCCACAACAAGATTTCACTAAAGCCTCCTGTGGAACCTGAAGCACATTGTTAAAGTGCTCCCCCAGACCGGCTGTGCACAAGGCCGGGCTTCAAAGGGACCCCATGACCAGTTATGTCAAGATGGATCTTTGTTTTCTTAGAGCTGCGACCTGCCACACTCACCTCCTGCCTTTGTGCACGCAGCTCAGGTCCACTGAGTCCCTGCTGAACACATCAAATTCATCGTTCTGGAAGACATTGTGACGAGATGACAGCAGGGGTGTGGGGTCTGGCTTCACCTGTCTGGGACACAGAATAGAAATCAATCGAAGGGGCCCTCCCAGGTGACATCTACCTGTCCCCTGCACCCCTACTGAGTTCAGCCTGTAAGACTGTTCACTTCCCTCCTAAAACTACACTTAGGACATAAGCTGAAGACCTTTAATGGGAAACAGGGCCCTGCTCCACCGGGCCCCTGCCAGAGTCCACAGCCACACTTAAACCCCGTGTGCCGCATACACCGGTTTTCTGTCTCTTCAAAGCTCCATCCCTCAATTAATACTTACAATGACCCTTTGAAACAGAGTCCAAGGTCACTCCACCTCTTTTTGGTTTATTTTGGTATTGGGGATATAAACCACACCTCACGTATGCTAAGCATGTGCTCTGCCACTGAACTACATACACCCTTAGCCCCAGTCAACTTCCTTGGCCTTCAGTGCCCACCTCTGTAAAATGGGACAAAAAGGCTGAGGAAGAGGTGCCAAAGCAGAGCTCACTTCACTCATGGATGGGGAACCTATCTGTACCCTTGTTCCTGCTGTCCTATGAGGCCACACCCACCAAAGGTCAATACAGGGAAGTGAGTGGCTTTGACTGTCCTCTCTTGGAAGTCTTTGGGAATGCAGTCAGGATTCTAGGAGCTCCTCAGGGCTCTGTAGCCCTGACATCTCTAGTCTCTACTCAGGCTCTGAGGGGACACTCAGCTGTGTGCTAAGAACCTCTGTAGGCACCAAGTTTTCTTTCCCCAAAGAGGGCATTGGCTCAAACAGTGCAAAAACACCGCTGTGGTGACGAGGAAGCAGGTGGAGCCCGGAAAGACGGGGAGGAGTGGGAGCAGGGACCCCGAGGGCCTCCTCCCACCTGTCCAGGCTGCGGTCCAGCTGGCTGAGAGCAGGGGCCAGCCGCTCCTCCAGAACGTTGTTGATCACCCGCTCTGGGTCGTAGCTGTAGTGCTCCAGGCAGGCAAGGATGAAGCCTTCCCCGAGGTCTGGTAGCAGGTCCTTCACTTGGGAGATGAGCGAGTCCAGCTCCACACCACACACAGCAGGGCCCGGAGCAGCAGCTGCACCCATGCACTGCAGTAAGGGAAAGGCTAAGCCAGGCAGGTGAAAAGGAAATAGTCCCCAAACAACACTGGAACTGGCACTGGGGCCCTGGCTCTACCCCTCCTGTCTGTGGGACCTTTATCAAGTACTCAAATCTCTCTGAGCCTCCATTTTCCTCCTTTGCACACAGGGACTCTGACTTCCTGCCTGAGCTGCCCCTGGCTGTGTGACTTTGACATGCTGCTTGCTCTCTCTGAGCCCATTTCCTCCTTATGAAGTGGGCACAGTACCATCCATCTCATGGGGTTGTTTCATATGGTTGTAGAAGGCAATGCACATTACCCACTGAGCACAGCACCTGGCATGTGCTTGGCCCTCCAAATGGCCATGTGCTACTGATCAAGATCTTTTTCCAAGTCTACCAAGGTGACAGGAGAAAGAAATAGCACCCACTGGCTAGACTGTGTGGAGGTGTGCCGCGTACCCCTCTACAAGTATTCTTTTCAGTAAGGGGGTTTCATTTCATATACTGCCCAGTGCAGCTTTGTTTTTTTTTTTTTTAAGTTTTTTTATATTTTATTTATTTATGAAAGAGAGAGAGAGAGAGGCAGACAGAGAGAGACAGAGAATGAGCACGCCAGGGCCTTAAGCCCTCTTGTACACCTGGCTTTATATGGGCACTGGGGAATCGAACTCAGGTCCTTCTGCATTGCAGGCAAACACCTTGACTGCTAAGCCATCTCTTTAGCCCTGCAGCTTTGTTTTATAAGGATTTTTGAGGAAATTGACAAAGCAATCAAGGGTAGGGTTATGGCGTAGTGGTAGAGTTCTTGTGTAGCACCAGCAAGGCCCTGGGTTAGGTTCCCAGCACTGAGAAGATGATGATGAATAAAGATCCTCCATGACTTGGATAGCAAGCCAAATGTGGTAGGGAGGGCAGAAGCAGGAGGTGAAGGGGACAGTCATTCTCTGAGGCCCTCAGAAAATCATGAAACAGGAAGAGCAGCAGTCACAGGAACCCCACAACCTCATCAAAGTGGGCACTGCATTTATGCCTACACACAGAGGCCAGGCGACAGAAGTGACATGCCAAGGCCACACAGTTGGCAAGCAGCAGAACAGGTTACCCCTGCAGCCCGCCCTGAACCTGTGGTACCCTGGGATCCACCGCCAATCCATACAGGTTGAAGGAAGCACTAGATCTAAGGCTTCCCAACTCGTTGAGCAGAGCCCCATGGTTCCAGCAGGGCAAAGAGGTGGGACACTGCTCCTACCTGCCACCAAAAGGGCACCACTTTCACCATGGATGAAGGAGCCCGGGGAAGCAGTCCACATGGAAAATCTTTACTTCATCAGTTTATGGAGGGAAACTGAGGGCTGGATAGGGTGGCACATGCCTGTAATCTCAGTACTTTTGAGGCCAAGATAGAAGAACTGCCATGAGTTCAAGGCCATAGAATGAGACTTCGTCTCAAAAGAACAACAAAACCAAACAAAGGAAAGAAGCCAGAGGTGGTGGCTCATGGTTGTGATCTCAGCACTTGAGGTGGAAGATCTGTGAGTTTGAAGCTAGCCTTGGCTACAGAATGAGTTCCAGTTGAGACCCTGCTTCAAAAAAAAAAAAAAAAAAAAAAAGAAGCTGGGCATGGTGGTGCATGCCTTTAGTCCCAGCAGCAGTTGGGAGGCAGAGGTAGGAGGATCACCATGAGTTCCAGGCCAGCCTGAGACTACATAGTGAATTCCAGGTCAGCCTGGGCTAGAGTGAGCCTCTACCTTGAAAAATAAAAACAAACAAACAAACAAAAAACATAAAAGAGACAGAGAGAGAGAGAGAGAAAAAAAAAAACACATACACAGAAACTAGCTAGCTAGCTAGCTAAGCCTTCAACAGCTTAAGGGTCTTGCTCTCTCCTACTAATCAACTGCATTCAGTTGGGGACCTCTTAAAAGCAACACAAGCTACCTCACCATACAAGGCCACCAATCCTAAAAGAATCCTATTCCCTGACAGCAGGAACAACGAAAGGCACTTGGCCACTGGCCCACCTGTCGGAGGTGGCTAGGGGAATTTAGAGAAGCAGAGGAGGGCATCCCCAGACACATACCTCCTCCTCCTCCTCCTCCTCCTCCAAGTTTTGCAGGTGTGATGGCATTTCACTGGCTGGCTCCGTTGTCACTGTGACCTGGTTATTAGGATCTTTGGCCCCCAATGGCTCTGTAGTGTCTTTGACTTTCCGTCTGTCCACCCCTTCCCAGGCACTCTGCACAGCCTGGAGGATGTATGCAGTCCGCGTCTCATCCCTATGAGGCTGTGTTAAGGGTTCTCTTTCTTGGGATCCACACTCTTCTTCACCTTCCAAGCTCTGAAGCATCACGATTTCTCAGTTCCTGTCTAGCATCTTACCAACTGGCTCTTGCCAGGGGCCTTCTGAGCTTACCCGGTAGGTGTCATGGACACCTGTGCTATGTGGAGCAATAGGTCAGACTATTCCAATGCAGACCTTGCAGCTCAGCACTTGCTGCTCACTCAGCAGGGAGCAGCTCTGGGCAGACAGGGCTTGGGATTTCCATCAGCACCCTGGGTGTTTGGGTGAGCCAGCAGCTACCCTTATGTTCTCACAGTCAGGACGGCCACTGTTACTGTGAACAGGCTTCCTACTCACATGGCTCAGGATACTCTGCAAAGGCTGGGGGCCTGCAGAGGGCCTCTGAGGCAGGACTGACAACCCACCTTGGACACAGAAATGGCCCATAGGCCAGCAATTCCCTGTCCCTCCTCCCTCTACTACCCTGGGCACTGCCCACTGAAAACCCGAATTGCCTTCAATGCTCATATTCCCTGTTTAGCCCAACCCCCCACAATCCATACAGGATGCCTGCAGTAGTCTCTCAGTCCCTGAACACCCCTGGGGGGTCCAAGGCCAATGCATTCTCTTCCCAGAGATGAACGGAACCTTTGCAAAATAGAAAGAGGCCCAAGTCACTCCTGCTTCATTCACAGCCTTCCTCAAAAGAGCCAATTCTTTCTGTCCTCCAATCCCTGGAACTCTCCCTGAGCCCATCCCTAGGTTTGAGGCAGGCCCATCTTCTATTCCTTCTATTCTCAGCTTGGACAGCACTTCCATCGAATGCCGTACCTTGAACTCCACAAGGAGAGATGCCGTCTGACTTCCTGTCATGTGACACTCTCTACCCATTTCCTTGTCTCTCTCTCTCCTCCTACAATGAGGTCCAAGAGGGTAGCCAGAGTTCAATGTGGTCACAGAGGTCCAGACTCTCAGAAGACACCTGGAGAGATCAGTTAGTTATCTCTTCTAGATAAGAGGGCTTTGGAGCCTTAATAGACCTTTAGCAACAGCTGGCTGACCTGTGTGCTTTGGGGTTAATCTTTTTCCCCCTGTGTCCTGTATGACCTGGTCAGGCCCTGGTTCAGGGGGCTGTGTAGAAGGATACAAGACTGATGAGGCCTGCTGCAGCAAGCTGACATCTTCAGCCACAGGGAAGAATGTATCGTAGTCCCGGAGAAATCTGTGCGGCAAAGAGCAGGCAAGAGGGTCAGGCCTGGGACCACAAGGACATTGTTCTGCTGAAGGACACTCTGTCTTTCTATCCAAACACAAGCTCCGGAACCTCTGTGCTGTGGTGAGCATATGTCAGGGGCTCCACCATGTAAGGACTCGTGGGCTGAAGGACAGGCCACAGGCATGTCCCACAGCTGCTCCCAACACTGCCCCACTCACAACTTTCTTTACTTATTGTGTGGACATGTGTGTATGGGTATGCATGTACCACCGTGTACATGCAGAGGTCAGAGGACAACCTTGAGGTGTAAGTCCTCTCTTTCGACCTTGAAACGGGGCTCTCTTGTTCTTTGCCTCTGGTAGGGCCAGAGCAGCTGACTTGTGAGCTTCAGGATTCTCCTGACTCCACCTCCACATTTCTGTAGGTACACTGGGATTACAATGTTGTGTACCACTTTGCAACTGGCTTTATGTGGGTGCTGGGATCTGCAGGTTTATGGAGCCAGCACCTTTAACTATTGAGCCACCTCCCCAGGCTCTACTTACCTCTTCTCCTGTAGCAAGGAACTGAAGATCTGAAGGAACTCTTCAATGAAGCACTGGATGTTGTCACAGCTGGAACAGAACAGCAGGAAGGATGAGCCCATGCAAAACAAGATGATCTGGAGGTCCCCTGCACACTCATTCTACCCCTCTGTAAGGCTCTGGCCAGTTGGAGGAAAGCTTTTTTCGGGGTTTCTCACCCAGCTTGGCAGACAGGGTAAGGGAGGAGCCAAGATAGAGTGATGAGAATGTACCTGCTGGGTGTGGCGGCTGCTCCTGGGGGCTTACCTGCTTTCTAGAATGGGAAGGAGGCAGATCTGATTTAGGATGATGTGAAACACCTCTATTAGCTTCTTCTTGGAATGGGACAGCCTCTGCCACAAGTCACTCAGCAGCCTTTGATGGTCAGAGAGAAGAAAAATAGACTTAGAATGATAAAAGCACCAAGTGAGCCTCTTCACAGTAGGTACAGGAGCCTCCTCTTGGCTGAGGCAGCCATAAGGTCATAGCTAGAAGCAGCTGGCAATGGGCTAAAGATCCTAAGTGGCCAGCCAGTTCCAGGGCCACTTCTCAGTACAACAGTGGGCTAGGAACAGCAAGACCAATTACCAAGGACTTGAGCCAACAGGTGAAGAGAAGGCTTAAATGTGAGGGCCAGCCAATTTGTCAGGATTTGTGGGGTGCTGGGTTAAAGGACCTAGTTGCCAGGCAGGATTTTGATACCAATATCCATTGTGCACTTAATATTTGAGTCTCTAATTGCCAAAGTCTTTGTCCTTAGGTCCTTACAGAGCATGCATTAAAAAAATCTTGAAGCCGGGCGTGGTGGCACACGCCTTGAATCCCAGCACTTGGGAGACAGAGGTAGGAGGATCGCTGTGAGTTCAAGGCCACCCTGAGACTACATAGTGAATTCCAGGTCAGCCTGGGCTAGAGTGAGACCCTACCTCGAAAAAAAAAAAAAAAAAAAAAAAAAAAATCTTGAGGCTGGGGAGATGGCTTGGCATTAAAGGTGCTTGCTTGCAAAATCTGCCAGTCAGGGTTCAATTACCCAGCACCCACACAAAGCCAGATGCAAAATGGCATGTGACCCTATGCGTCTATGACAATGGGATGTGGAGCCAGGAGGATTTGAAGTTTGGGGCCAGCTGGGATGGACAATTACTTGTAGCAGCAAGAGACACTGTCTCAACAGCAAAGCTGGGCACAGTGGCACACACCTTTATCCCAACACTTGGGAGGCAGAGGTAGGAGGATGGACATGAGTTCGAGGCCAGCCTGAGACTACACAGTGAGTTCCAGGTCAGCCTGGGCTAGAGCAAGACCCCTGAACACCCCCACCAAAACAAACAAACACCCCCCAAAACAAGTATGAAAATAGGAGTTCAAACTACAAGGTGGCGATCCTACTCCCTTGGGCTGGCTCTGGGGATGTGGGGAAGCTGTCGCCAGGGAAGCCCAGCTTGTGCTCAGGCCTTCCTTTCCCACACAGCGTTCTAGGTTTTGTCCCTGCCTCACTTGCTATCTTCAGGCCTCCTCTTCTTAATTGCAGACTCCATTTCGGGAATTGCCACTTCATAAAAGGAAGCTAATCTGTGGAAGCAAACATGGATAAAATACTAGATTAATTCCCGAATAACACTTTTAGTTTTTTTTTTTAATGTGTGTGTGTTTCATGGTAGGGTCTCGCTTTAGCTCAGGCTGGTCTCAAACTCATGGTGATCCTCCTACCTCTGCTTCTCAAATGCTGGGATTAAAGGTGTGTTCCACCAACCAAGCTTAGTATGTTTTTTATAATTCTTATAAAATTAAAAATTATAAGCCAGAGCCAGGCGTGGTGGTGCATGCGTTTAGTCCCAGCACTTGGGAAGCCGAGGTAGGAGGATCACAATGAGTTCCAGGCCAGCCTGAGACTACATAGTGAATTCCAGGTCAGCCTGGGCTAAAGTGAGACCCTACCTTGAAAAACCAAAAAAAAAAAAAAAGAAAAATTATAAGCCAGTGCCTATAATCCCAGCACTCAGAAGGCAGAGGTAGGAGGATCACCAGGAGTTCAAGGCCACCCTGAGACTAATAGTGAATTCCAGGTCAGACTGGGCTAGAGTGAGACCATACCTTAAAAAAATAAAAAGCAAAACAATTAAAAATTACATATATAAAACAAGTTGGGCACAGTGTTATACATCTATAGTTATAACTACTTGGGAGGTTGAGGCAGGAAGATTTCTTTTTTACGTTTAAATTTTTTTATTTGAGAGCATGAGATAGGCATAACCAGGGCCTCTTGTCACTGCAAATGAATTCCAGATATGTGTACCACCTTGTGCATCTGGCTTGGTGTGGGCACTGGGAAACTGAACCCAGACTGGCAGGCTTTGCAAGGATGCACCTTTAACTGCTGAGCCATCTTCCCAGCCCAGGAAGATTTCTTGAGCCTAAGACTTTGAGACCAGCCTGGGCAACATAGGGAGGCAGATCTTTTCCTCCTCTCCTTCCTTCTGTCCTTCCCCTCCCCCACAGCATTCCTGGCCTACCTTCTCTCTGGGAACTTCCTAGTCATGCTTCAGAGACCAGATGTGCAGTGCACATGGCCCTGACCCTGTGGTGTGATTCTTCCCCTAAACATTTTAAGCTTTCCAAAGCCAGAAATGCATTTTCAGTCCATAAGATAGTGATGAAATTGGGCTGGAAAGATGGCTCAGTGGTAAGACACTTGCCTGCAGAGCCTAACAGCCTGAGTTCAATTCCCCAGTACCCATGTGGGGGCCATATGCACAAAGTGGTGCATGCATCTTGAGTACGTTTGCAGTGGCTAGAAACCCTGGCATGCTCATTTTCTCTGTCTCTCTTCTCTCTCTGCTTTCAAATAAATTAAAGAATTTTTTAAAAAGATAGAGATGAATTTGTACCAGGTGCCCTGCAAATGCTTGCCTGTCCTTTGGCTGGCTTTTGGCAACATCTATCTTACTGTACACTGTACACAGCAGACGGTAACCAAGCCAAAAGAGGCAGACTCTACTAAGTAGTGTCAGCAGAGGCCTTTGGGCAGTTTGGCCCAAGCAGGTTCAACTCTTGCCAGACTGTTGTTGGAGGAAAGGTAAACTGAAATAACCCCTAGGGAGGGCAATTTGGCAAGGTCTCTGAAAATTACAGATGTACATACCATCTGTCCCTGCAAATTTTTTTTTCTCGAGGTAGGGTCTCACTCTAGTCCAGGCTGACCTGGAGCTCACACAGTAGTCCCAGGCTGGCCTTGAACTCACAGCAACCTTCTTCCTACATCTGCCTCCTGAGTGCTGAAATTAAAGGTGTGTGCCACTGGCTGTCCCTGCAATTTTACTTCTAGAAATTAATTCTCAAATGTTTGCAGAGGTGCAAAGTGATTCTATGTAGCATTTCTCCTCGCCCCCCCCTTCACCTTTCTCACTTTGAAACAGCAAACAGCTGAAGAACTGGTAACCCTTATGTACAAGGACACTGTCATATCAAAGACAGAGGCACTTGACAAACTGCATGGTGCCACTGAGTGAAAAAGTAAAACACAAACAGTACCATGGGTGGTCTTTATAAGCTAGCAGTTAGTTTTTAAAAGCGGGTGGGGGCTAGGAGTGTGCTCAGTGGTAGAGCCCTTGCCTGGCACTTTCAAGGCCCTGGGTCCTATCCCCAACACGGAAAAAGCAAAGGGGAGAAGGTATATAATGTTCATACTTGCCTATACATACAAGTGCACATGCATATCTCTAGAAAATTCCACAAAAAGACTAACAATATTGTTTGTATGCGAGGAACAGAACTGCAGAAGGGGGTAGGGTAACTATATTTTACACTCTGAGTTCTGAACAATGTGAAGGTTTTATTGATTCATAAAATTCAAGAGCACATTGAGCGAACTTGGATTACTGAGTAGATAGCAGAGGAAGGAGGAGGAAGGCTGTTAAGACAGGGTTGAGTGACAGAGCTGTCTCGGCAAAGTATGACCCCTTCCCACTTCCACTGAGCTGTGGGAACTGGAGTCCCTGTCGGCGCCAGTGGGCTTTCCTGGCCTGCAGGACAGGCTGAACAGGCTGGCCTAGCCTCAGGGTGTGTGGGGGTCAAAGGCAGAGCCACTTCCAAAGTATTTTCTTCCCCACACCCTGAGATGGGTGGGGTTTCTTCCACCTCCACTGTCCCTTGAAGGAAAAGTCTACTCATCCAAAGCTTTCCCACACTGTCAGAAGCCAGATTCTACCAGCACAGGCTCTTTCATCATGCAAAGATATCCTTTCTTTCAAGTGGACAGCTACAGATGTTTCCCAAATCCGGGGAAAATGCTGATCAGCACTTTATTCTAGCAATCTCTAGGAGGCGATCAATCCAAATGTTTGATTCTCACAAGGGGAGGAGACCATATAGGGACAGAGGGCCAGCTGCCACCTCTGGCATGTGTCAGTGCTACATAAATGTTCTGTTGAATGGGAGAGTAAATGACATAATGGATAGATGGGTAGATGGAATTGGGCAGCTCCCAGAAGCTGAAGCAACCAAAGGCCACTGAATGCCAGGAAACAGACAGGCTGACAGTCTCTCTTACCTCTGCTCTCAGGAGGCAGAGGCAGGAAGATCTTTGTGAGTTCAAGGTCAGTCTGGGACTACAGAGTGAGTTCCAGGTCAGCCTGGGCTAGAGTGTGATGCTACCTCAAAAAAAAAAAAGAAAGAAAGAAAGAAAGAAAGAAAGAAAGAAAGAAAGAAAAGAAAAGAAAAATGAAAAAGAAAGAATTACAGGGACAGATAGTATGTACATCTCTAATTTTCATAGATCTTGCCAAATTGCCCCAAGAATGTGCAGCCCCTGACTGCCTTTCTTGCTGCATAGAAAGATGTTTATGGTGTTAAGTGGGTAAAGTCTCCCTTCTCCCAGCATCCACTCCCCTGAGCTTTACTCCATCCCAGCAGGATCTTCCTATAGTTCCCTTGGATCAAAGCCTCCAATGTCTCCCACTTCCAAGAGAATAAAAGTCCCTCTCCTGCCAGCACCTCACTGCTCTTCACAATCTGTTTCCTACCAACTGGAGAGCTTATGGTTACTGGCTCCTTCTCCAACTGTACTGTTGTCCTCAACTCCCCCCCTCCTACCGAAAGCATACTTTGGGCTTATATAAACGTTACTTCTGCCTCAACACTCTTCCTTGCCATTGCAACATTTCTCTGTCTAGAGCATTGCTATTTTTTTTTGTTGTTAACTTGTAAGCAGACAGAGATAGAAGAGAGACAGAGAAATGGGCACATCAAGGCATCCAGCTGCTGCAAATGAACTCCAGACACATATGTCACTTTGTGCATCTGGCTTTACATGGGTATGGGGAATTGAACCTGGGTTGTTAGGCTCTACAGGCAAGCACTTTAACTACTAAGCCATCTCTCCAGCCCCAGCATTGCTATTTTTTTTACCTCCCTTTTAAAAAAGTATTTTTAGGCCAATCTAGGACTACAGAGTGAGTTCCAGATCAGCCTGGGCTAGAGTGAAACCCTACCTTGAAAAAAAAAAGTTTTTAGGGGCTGAAGAGATAGCTCAGCATTAAGGCACTTGCCTGCAAGGCCTAATGCCCTGGGCTTGAGTCCCAAGTATCCACATGTGATGGTTTGATCCAGGTGTCTCCCATAAATATAGTTCTGAATGCTTGATCCCCAGCTGATGGCAGTTCTGGAACTGGAATCTTGTTAGAGGAGTGTTACTGGGGGCAGGCCTTGCTAGTTTATGGCACACCTTCCTGCCGCTGTTTGCAGTGCTGTGGCAAAGGTGATGTTCACCCTCTGCTCATTCCATTGTTTTCCCTGCCATCATGGAGCTGCCCCTTGTGTCTGTAAGCCAAAATAAACCCATTCCTCCCATCAACTGTCTTTAGTCGGGTTCCTTATTGCAGCACAGAGAAGACTGTCAACACCACATAAAGCCAGGTGCATAAAGTGGCACATACATCTGAAGTTCTTTGGCAGTAGCTAGAGGCCCTGGAATGCCAGTTCTTTCTCTCTCTGTCTCCCTTCTGCTTAGAAATAAAAATAAATTTTAAAAAGTTTTTCAGACATGCTCTATGCTGTCTAGGCTGACCTCAAGTGATTCTCCTGCCTCAGCCTCCTGAGTAGCTAGAATAGTTACTATGCTAGCTTCCTGTTCTTTTTTTGTTTGTTTGTTTGTTTGTTTTTCAAGGTAGGGTCTCACTCTAGCCCAGGCTGACCTGGAATTCACTGTGTAGTCTCAGGGTGGCCTTAAACTCACCGCAATCCTCCTACCTCTGCCTCCCGAGTGCTGGGATTAAAGTCGTGCGCCACCACACACGGCTCTGTTCATTCTTTAAGATCTTTTCTAGCCAGGCGTGGTGTCGCACACCTTTAATCCCAAAACTAGGAAGGCAGAAGTAGGAGGATCACCATGGGTTCAAGGTCACCCTGAGACTACATAGTGAATTCCAGATCAGCCTGGGCTAGAGTGAGACCCTACCTCGAAAAATCAAAAACAAAAAAAAAAAAAAAAAAAAAAAAAAAAAGATTTTTTCTAAGGGTCCTTCCACCAAGCCCAAGACAGGAGCACCTCTGCTATTTCCTCACCAGACCACTCAAAGTGATCCTCTTCTGTCTCCTGAGTGCTGGGATTAAAGGCATGCTCCACTATGCCCAGCCATATATACATACATATACATATGTATATATTAATTTTTTACAAGCAGAGAGAAAGAGGGATAGAGAAAATGGGTATGCCAGGGCCTACTGCCACTATAAATGAATTTCATACACATGTGCCACTTTGTGCATCTGGCTTTATGTGAATACTGGGGAATTGAAGCTGGTCTGTCAGGTATTGCAAACAAACACCTTTAACCACTGAGTCATCTCTCCAGCCCCAGATGCCTTCTTATTGGCTGTCACTCTCTGCCCCATGTGAAA
The DNA here is from genome assembly GCA_004024765.1 of Zapus hudsonius. Taxonomy (NCBI): domain Eukaryota; kingdom Metazoa; phylum Chordata; class Mammalia; order Rodentia; family Dipodidae; genus Zapus; species Zapus hudsonius. The sequence continues at coordinate 20,470 of PVHP010008188.1, read as the reverse complement.
TAAAGCAGAACCAAAATTGTCCTTGTCTTACTGTGGTGTTTTCCTCTTCCCTTGGCCAATTCTTACCCAAAATTAGGACTGCTTCTAAAAATGGAGGCTCTTGGCAGGAGCCTTACATGTGTTCTTCACTTCACACTCCCAGACTGAAGAGGGACCAAGTCAACATGTGATTGAATGATGCATGCACTAGAGCCTCTGCTTCAACAGCCAGAACTGCCACTGTACCTGTAACAAAAGTCGTGCTTCTGGAAGGTCTGGGAAGCCAAAGGGAAGATATCCAAAAAGGCCCAGAGTGTAGTGCAGGTGTCACACAGGTAGAGAGTAATGTCCTTTAATTCCTGTTGCCAAGAGAAAACACTGTATTATTCTCCTGTGCCCCACAGACAGCTCTGCAGAGGGCCTGAGACATAGCTAACGAAAGTCAGAGTCTCTAGTAGGCAGGAAATTGCTTGAAGGAAAGGAGGACAGTGGAGGCCCAGGCACAGCTCTGGAGGGTAATCGGGGCACCTAGCCCCCCTAAGCCTCAGTGCTTGCTGGTGCAGTTCCAGTGGGCTCACACTTCGTGAAAGATAAGGTCACTTCTAGGTTTTTCTGTTTTTTTCAAGGCAGAGTCTCAACTGTAGCCTAGGGGCTGACACCCAGAACTCAAAGCAATCCTACCTCAGCCTCCTGAGTGCTGGGATTAAAGACATGTTCCACCATGGGTAGCCACTTCTAGTTCTAAGATATTACTGTCTTGCACACTGAAGGAAAAGCAACCCCTGAATCTGAACACTATCTCTGGTCACAGAGAGAAGGCACAGCCTGGTGAGGACAAGCGTAGCAAGCCCACACTTCCCTCACATTCTGAAGAGGGTACACAGGACACAGGGTGCTTGCTCATCTGTTCTGATTCTCATGCCAACTAAAGGGAGCTGGCTGGGTGGCTGTTTGGATCCCCATGTGACTGATAAGGAAACTGAAGCTGAGAGGGCGAAGATGATTTGCTCCCACAATTCCTGGCATGTACTCTTCCGAAACACTTGCTTAATGGATGTTTTCCTACCAGATGGCAAATGCCAGGAGGGCGGCTCTTGGCTGTCCCATCCCTGCTCTTTCATTAGTGCTTAGTGTAGCATCTGGGCTCCTGAAATGTCCACTTTCTGTATGTCCTCCTCATTAGGCTACAAGTCCCATGAGATAGGTACCACATCTGCTTTTGCTTTCTGCTTTACCCACAAGTCCCAGCTCAGGGCCTGGCACCTGCTGGAGATCTCTCAGTATAAATTCAATGAATCAATGACTGGTTTAAGGAATGGACCTGTTGAGCAGAACCAAATGAGAGCTAGAGCTCATTCTCTGAATTTTAGAGCCTTGTTCTTTCCGGCGCTCCACAGACAAAGCTCATAGAGAAACACAAGACTGTTGAAAGTGCATTTAACCTGTGAGACAGGAAGAAATAGATGCTAAGTTAAGAGAAAGAGGTTGAGAGTAGGGAAGAAGCCACAGAGCCCCGCACAAAGGAGCAGCCAGGCTTTGGCTGGGGGATCCAGCTAGAAGAGGCTAGTCGGAAGGTAACCTCACCAGGAGAGGCATGTCGCTGGGGGTGAGCCGGCCTTTTTCCTCCAGCTTCTGGGGTGTGCTGCAGGCCCCGTCCCCTTGCAATCCACAGTGCTTGAGGATATTGCTGAAGACCTGGGAAAGGCAAGGGACTCTCTTCCAAAATCTGCCAAACCAGCAGCTAGGACCCCTACCCCACAGCCAGGGACAGGTGACCCCCAAACTGGCCTTGGAACCTTGAGAACAAACCATATTCCCAGGACACCAGCTGAGACTATGAGTTCTAAAGAGAGTGGGGTCAGAGTATAAAATGGATGGGAATGATGGAAGCATCTTTCTGAGGTGGTGGTGAAGATTAAAAACACAATATGAGGGTTGGAGAAATGGCTCAGCAGTTAGGGCACTTGTCTGCAAAGCCTAAAGGCCAGAGTTCAATTCCCCAGTACCCATGTAAAGCCAGATGCACAAGGTGGCGCATGTATCTGGAGTTCATCTGTAGTAGCTAGAAGCCATGGCATGCCCATTTTCTCACTCTCCCCGCCTTGGAAATAAATAAATAAATAAATAAATAAATAAATAAATAAATAAAATATTTTTTAAAAAACACAATATGAGGGATGGGGTGGTTCAATGACAGCATTTGCCTAGCATGCCCATAAACATAAAACCACAACATGTATATAAAATGCAAATCCCTAAGAACCTTGTAGATATTATTTGATGGGATAGACTCAGCAAATAAATGGTAATGTGAGAAAACACTTTCAGCAATGTATGATAGATTTTTGGGTCCCTGTGTAGATGGCTACTTATGGATGTATTATTTTAAACAGGGTCTCATATAGCCCAAGTTAGCCTCAATCTCTTCATGTAGCTGAGGAGGACCTTGAACTCTTGATCCTCCTGCCTCTAACTCCTGAGTGAAGTGGCCACAGACATGTGCCACCACACCTGGCAATTATGGGAGCTATACTGACATAAAGATAAATTAATAGTGAGGGGGAAAGAGTATGTCATAAACCAAGCAAGACTGACCCAGAAGTGTTATTGTTAAACAGGCTAGAATGGCTACTCCAAAAGCTAGAGACAAGATGGATTTCTTGGTAAGAAGACTATGGGGGAACAGTAATAATTCTTTCTTTTATTCTTTTTGATTTTTCAAGGTAGGGTCTTGCTCTAGCCCAGGCTGACCTGGAATTCATTCTGTAGTCCTCAGGGTATGGTAGTCTTGAACTCATGGAAATCCTCCTACCTCTGCCTCCTGAGTGCTGGGATTAAAAGCATATACCACCATGCCCAGCTTCTTTTCTGTTTTGGGGACTGGGTCCTACCATAGAGCCCAAGCTGCCCTCAAGCTCAAAGCAATCCTCCTACCATGGTCTCCCAAGTACTGAGACTACAGGCATGGTTACCACCATGCCTGGCTCCTTTCTGGTTTTGGTTTTTTTTTTTTTAACATTTCTTACATTTAATTTTTTTTTTTTTTTTCGAGGTAGGGTTTCACTCTAGCCCAGGCTGACCTGGAATTCACTATGTAGTCTCAGGGAGGCCTCGAACTCATGGTGAGCCTCCTACCTCTGCCTCCTGAGTGCTGGGATTAAAGGTGTGCACCACCACGCCCGGCTAAAAAATTTTTATTTATTTATTTGAGAGAGAGAGAGAGAAAGAGGTAGAGAGAAAAAGGAGAGAGAGAGAGAGAGAGAGAGAGAGAGAGAGAGAGAGAGAGAGAGAGAGAGAAGAGAATGGGTGCACCAGGGCCTCCAGCCACTGCAAACTAATTCCAGACACATGTGCTACCCTATGCATCTGGCTTTACGTGGGTACTGGGGAATCAAACTTGGGTCCTTCTGCGTTTGCAGGCAAACACCTTAACCACTAAGCCATCTCTCCAGCCCATCTTTTATTTTTTAATATTTATTTATTTGTAAGCAGAGAGAGACAGAAAGAGAGGGAGGAAGAGAGATGGAGAGAGAAAGAATGTTCATCCAGGACCTCAAGCTGCTGCAAATAACTTCCAGATGCACGTGCCACTTTGTGCATCTGACTTTATGTAGGAACTGGGGAATCCAACCAAGGTTGTTTGATTTGGAGGCAAGTGCCTTAACCACTGAGTCATTTCTCCAGCCCCATTTCTTATATTTTCTACAATGAGTATTATTTCTTTCATGGAATGGTTTTGTAAAACTTTAAAGTTCCTATTTGAGAAATATAGTTCGCTGAAAGGGACAGCCCTTAAAGACAAAAAGTTGTTGGCAAAAGATATAAAATACGTGCCAAACTCTTTTAGTGAGCATCAGACAGCCCTTAAGATTTCAGTCCTATTAACGAGGGGCAAAGGGAGCTTTGAAGGGGCATGGCTAAGGGTAGGACAAAGAGACTATCTAGAGAGATAAGTCCTCTCTTTTTCTCTCCCCTTCTCCTGTCTTTGCCTCCCTCTCTTCTGCTAAGGACCAAACTAGGGCTTTGCATATGCTAGGTAAGTGTTCTTCCACTGAGCTACACTAGCAGCCCTGGACTTGGGGTCTACAGAGGGGCTGAAGGACAACTGTTCCAAACCAGGGCATGCTAGAAAAGCCATCAAGTGATGAGGAGCAACTAGCAACCCCACACTCACCCTCCCTGACCAGGGCTGGGAGCTGGTACCTGAAGGATGGTGGGAATAGTTTCATCCAGATCATTATAGTAACTTGGTTGCTGGGTAAAGATGTTTCCTGGAAATAAAAAAGAAAAGTAGGAACTAGTGGTGAGGGGTGGAGAGGACACATTACAAATGGTTACCAGAATATTCTGTGATCTTTCTCCCTTTCCCTAAGCCTGTGGGAAGACTTATGACAAGTCTTAGCCTTAGGCCCTGCTGTCAGTGAGCTTGGGCCTAGGGTTGGGAAGGGACCTTGTTGGAACTATGTAAGTTTTTAAGCATCTCTGGCTAGTGAATTGCATAAAAGACTAACCCTGTAAAACCAGCTCATCCTGCTATCTTCAGGGAGTGACCAAACTTGGGTACCATGCCTCCTATGACATCATTGGCTTTGGAAGTGAGAGTTAGTCATCCAGGAAAATTTTAGGAACTCTGATCTCTTTGCTCATAAAACTGGATACAATAATCCAGGATTCTTGCCAGGCCAAACTGTGAAATTTCAGGGAGAAATTTCTCTGGAAATCCTCTCATCCTTCCCTTTTGAACATGTTATCGTAGCCCTCCTACTCTAAGCGGGAGGTCCAGGAGAGACCTGGAAATGGGTTTGAACACATTTGAGGTTGTTCTGTTAAGAAGGAGCCTGCCCAAGTGCTTACTATCTATCCTCCAACGGCTGCTCTGTGCACGTGTGCATTAGAACATATGGTAATTGGAACACAAACCCAGTGTTCCGCTGTCCAAATGGTGAGGAGGGAGAAAGAGGAGAAGTAGTTGGAGGTGAGAAATGCCAATGCCCCTACGAGGCTGGGGAATCCTCATCTCACTGCAATCTTTGCCTGTCAAGCTGGTGGCCAGACGCTCGACCTCAGGGGAGGTCTGCCCAGTTTCCTTTATTGATGACCCTGCGGCTCTGGCCCAATCGTGGGGTATCTAAACACAAAGGAGATCAAAGGCCAGCTGGATGAGTAAGCAAGTTACTAGGTAGCTGGCCTTTCCACAAGCACAGTCCCAGATGCCACTTTATCCCTTGATTCCAGAAAGCTCTGTTCTTCCTGCCCAGGCACCTTTGCTTAGCACTCACCTCCCAATGGGGCTCTGAGGCTGCAATCTGTGAAGGTGTGGCTGGACCATCTGTACCTTCCTCTGGTGCTAGCCCCCTGCCAACCTCTGCTCCTCCTTGAAAAACCCTCCTGTTCTGATCCTCAAGGGCCCAGGGCGATCGGGCCTTGGCTGGCATCCCAGGCCACCCTGTTCCCATCCCTACACTGCAGTCCTCCCTCAAACCATCCTCAGCCTCAGATAACAAGCCCTGTTTCTTCTCTATGTCTGGATTGACCTGCCAGTCACACTGCCATCATCACCTACAGGCAACAGGAAAGGTCTCCTACAACCCCAAGACCATGGTGTGTTCCTCGTGGCATCCTGACCACTTGGCACAGGTAAGCAGTCTTTCATAAGCCTGTCAGTGCTCTGACTGAGAAATAGTGATTTTTATTTTCAAACATCAAGATAGCTTAAATTTCACAATCTATCCTTGGGGTCTTTTCAGTCCCTTTCCTTTATCTGATCCCAAAGATGACAGTGAAGATCTCTCCAGTTTTTGATCCCTTAAAGAAATAACACAAAAGAAAGGGGGACAAGCTAGGGCATCCTTTGAACTGGCCCTTATCAGACAAAGGCAATTCAGCCCAGAGTGAATGGGAGATACTGCCAAACAGATGAGCACAGCCTAGGAAAGGGCCATGACCCAATTTCGTCCTGGTTTGCAATGCAGCTCCAAGAGACGCTGACTGAAAAGCCCTACCCTCAGAGGTATACTTACTGATTCCCAGTGCCAATCTGGAAGGTTTATCAAAAGGGCAGGCTAAGAACTGGCCTTGTCCCTAAGGGATAATCAGCCAGTTCACTTTCTCTCACCTCTCTCTTTCTCTCTCTCAATTCTCTTACAGGTAATTGCTTTTTCCAAGTTTCTATGGTATTGAAAGTTCAGGATGGCCTGTGTGTTCTACTTAAGAATTGAAAAGGTCCCTGAAGGGGGGGAGGAACAGAGATACAAAGGGAGGGAGAGAGAGAGAAAGACAAGAAGAAGAAAGGAAGAGGAAAGCAGGGGAAAGGGAGAAAAGAGGCTCCAGTTGCAGATGTGCCTGGTTCTGACCTTTTTTGTGTCAATCACTCTCTAGGAGCCAAAGAGGAGACTCTCCTTAACAAACCAGTTTAGAAACTTTAACCTGGAGCCTGAAAACAACTAAAAAATAGCCACATTGGGTATGGTGACACACACCTATAATCCAAGTATCAGGGAGGTAGAGGCTGGCAGAGCTTGTTTTCAAGGCCAACCTGGGCTACACAGTCTCAAACAACAACAACAGAAAGGCATAGCAATCCATATCTGTAACCCTAGCATTTGCACGGCTGAGGCAGAAGGATCATGAGTTCCAACAAACAAAACAAAACAAAGATTGTCAAAATCGATGAAACCACTCCTCACCAGATTCTCAACCGAGCCACTGACCCAAAAGACAAGGGAATTGCTTTACCTTTGCCACAGCACCACATCCTCACAGCCATCTTGTACCCAACACACCAGTGTACCTTGCTTCGACTCACAACTCACACCACCACCTCCCAAAAGCCTTTTCTGCAATCAGCACCAGTTTTCTCCAGAACGCTTCCTTAATTTACCCAGCCGGGTCTGTGTCCAGAATGTCCTTTTCTGCTCCATTAACCAACCAGGCACTCACTTTTACACCACAGCGTTGGTGTGTCTGCTTCCCAGTGGCCTGAATGCCATCCTCTCTACCTGCATGCTTAGGTCACATTAACCTTGTCACCAGATGGCTCCTCACCCTGCTCCAAGCTCCTGGAAACTCCATAGGCTCACCATCATGAAAGCTCACACTGGCCGAGTGCTTGTGTCCTGCATGCTGCCCACACTCCTTCCCCATTTGTCCAACAACTACCCTAGGAGAAGACATGCCACCAACCTTCCCTTTCTCCAGGTGAGAAAACTGAGGCTTAGAAAAGCTCAACTGAGGGCTGGAGAGATTGCTCAGTGGTTAAGGCACTTGCCTCCAGTGCCTAAGGCCCCCGGTTCAATTCCCCAGGACCCACAAGGTGGTAGCCCTGGTGTTTCTCTCTCTCTCATCTCTCTGCTTGAAAATAAATAAACAAAATATTTATAAAAAAAAAAAGAAGCTCAATTGATATTGATGTACCCAGGAATAGAGCTAAGATGTGAATTGGGCAGTTCAACTTAGGGCCTGTCATTTTAGCCACTGAGCAATACCCAAGGGTTAAAGCCCAGAGTGGGGATCTTTCCAACAAGGTTCCAGCTACCCCTTCCCTGTCTCCTCAGCTACTGTCCTTCTACAACGTTTCCCTTTAATCAAGCTGGCCTGGTAACTCTTTCCCTGACTAATTATGCTTACTTGTCCTGTCTTCTAATTCTATAGTGAAATTATGAAAAGTCTTCTTCCGGGAAAATAAAAAAGATTAACTGATGACCAGGCAACAGTTAGACTAGTACAACAAACCAGAGATTGCTTCAAAGAAAAGGACAGATAGGCTGGGCCTGGTGGTACACACCTTTAATCCCAGCACTTGGGAAGCAGAGGTAGGAGGACTGTTCTGAGTTCAAGGCCAGCCTGAGACTAAATAGTGAATTCCAGGCCAACCTGGGATAGAGGGAGACCCTACCTCAATACAACAACACAAACAAAAAAAAAGGGAAAGATATATTATGTATATACACATACACACATACATTATGATCTAATACATTTTAAAATATATACAGAGACCCCAGGCATACTGGCTAACACCTATAATCTCAGCAATCCAGAGGCTGAGTTAGGAAGATTTCCCTAAATTTGAGGCCATAAATTTCAGCTTGGCTACACGTCTGTAACAAGCTTTCATGCAAGTCCCTTACAGTCCAACCTTGGTTCTTCACTGATCCCAGAGAGATGCTGTGGAGATAACAAATGTGGTATGTGTGTCATGTCCCAGGTCACACTCCAATGAAGGCTGGCACTGCTATTCAAACTCTCATTGCCAAAGCAAACGTCCCCATTTCTGCCACTGACTGACACGTGGCCTCACGTTAAGAATTTCAGATAGTTTGTTGCTGCTGCTGTTGTTTTGAAACAGGGTCTCATATATAGCCCAGGCTGATGCAGAACTTGCTGTAGAGCCCAAGTTGACCTGAAACTCATAATCCTCCTAACCCAGCCTCCAGAATGCTGGTGTTATCAGCTTGCACCACCAAACCCAGCGAGACTCAGATTCCTGAGAAAATACTGAGCACACATTTGTATTTTTGTCTCTACTCCACAGTCACTTTTTGCAGAACAGATACTCCTTTATCCACAAAGTAATTTCCCAGCATTACCGTAGGCTTCTACTGCTAAGTCCCTGATGCCATCTAAGCCCTTGCCTTTGATTTCTAGATTGGCATGTGGGGGCCCGCCTCCTTGCATCCCCCAGGCCTTACGTCCTACTCACCTATCATCTTCTGAAGCAGCATTGAGTTGCCTTTCCCAAAGAGCACACAGAGGTCCAGGATCTTTGGGATGTCGAAGAGGAAGTTATTGTAGAGGATTTCCCCAAATGCAGAGGGAGAAATGTAGTGATCCTAAGAGGAAAGTACAGAAAAAGGATGAAAAGTTTCTGAATGTGCAAATATTGTACAATAGCAACTTAGTGAGAACAGCCTTCATGCCCATCAGCCAGGGAAGGGCTAATCAATGACCGTCTGCCCACACTGTAAATCTCAGCTTCATGAACAGAGCTGGAGCAACAATGAAGCTCCATTTTATTATTAACAGAAACAAAAACACACTGTGGAACTGGGGGTTTGTTCTGAAATATTTATGGGATAATTAGCATGATGTTCAGGATGACATTGAAAATACTCCAAGAAGTTGGGCATGATGGCACACATCTTTAGTCCCAGCACTTGGGAGGCAGAGGTAGGAGGATCGCTGTGAGTTTAAGACCACTCTGAGACTACATAATGAATTCCAGGTCAGCCTGGGCTAGACTGAGCCCCTACCTCCACAAAAACAAACAAAAATACTCCAAGAAAATAAGAAAACTTGAGAGAGAGAAAGATCAAAGAAGCTTGACAAACAGTTACAGTTAAAGCTGGAGGACAGAAACATAGGCCTCACTGTACTCTGTATGTGAAATTTTTAAAAAAATATTTTATTTATTCATTTTCAAGCAGAGAGATAGAGAGAGATAGAGAGAGAGAGAGAGAGAGAGAGAGAGAGAGAGAGAGAGAGAGAGAGAGCGCACCAGGGCCACCACCTTGTGGGGCTGGCTTATATGGGTCCTGGGGAATTGAATCGGGGGCCTTAGGCACTGGAGGTAAGTGCCTTATCCACTGAGTCATCTCTCCAGCCCTGTATGTGAAATTTTTACACAAGTATATGCATCTATGTGAAAAGTTCTATACAAAAAAAGTTTTGTTTTGTTTTTGCTTTTTCGAGGTAGGGTCTCGCTCTAGTCCAGGCTGACCTGGAATTCACTATGTAGTCTCAGGGTGGCCTTGAACTCACGGCAATCCTCCTACCTCTGCCTCCCGAGTGCTGGGATTAAAGTCGTGCGCCACCATGCCCGGCTACAAAAAAAGTTTTTAAAACTACAATCTATTGGGTGTTTTGGTACATGCTGGTAATACCGGTGCTCAGAGGATGAGGCAGGAGGATGGTGAGTTGGGAGGTCAGACTGGACTACATAGGGAGACTTGTCTCAAAACAAACAAACAAGAGATTTTTTTTTTTTTTTTTTTTGGTTTTTTGAGGTAGGGTCTCACTCTAGCCCAGGCTGACCTGGAATTCACTATGTAGTCTTAGGGTAGCCTTAAACTCACAGCAATCCTCCTACCTCTGCCTCCTGAGTGCTGGGATTAAAGGCGTGCGCCACCATGCCCGGCAAGAGATCATTTTTTTATGGTGGTGCCAGGGATCTACTCAGGGCCTTGTGCATGTTGGGCAAGCACTACACCACTGAACTACACCTTTAGTCCAAGAGCCTACTTTTTGAACATACACACAAATACTCTCTCTCAGAACAAAAATTCCCTGAAGGAACATGTACATTAACAGTGGTGACTTTGGGGCAGGTGACTTTGTGTGTGATATTTACTATCCATATAATATGACCAATAACTGAGTTATTTACTATCCATCTAATATGACTAATAACTGAATTATATTTATAGACAGCATTATTTTTAAATTAAGGGAAAAAATTAATGACTTTTCTTTTTGCAGTACGAGGGATGAACCCTCACTCATGCTAGGCAAGTTTTACCATAGAGGAACACTCATGGCCTCCCACTGATGAAAACACTGGGTGGACTGCAGACAGGCTGGTGGGTTAGAGGAGGTGGCACAGATTTCTTCCTAAACCGTGAAATAAAGGCAGAGAGGAGACAAAGAGGAAACTCGACACTTTCGGCACCTTCTTTCCCAGGGGTAGAGAGCCTGGCACAGAGGTGTCAGGTGGCCATCTATCAAAGGATCAGAGGCTTACTTTGGATTCCTTGTGGGTGGACATGCGAAGGAAGGTGAGGAAAACACTTCGGTGTAGGTGCTTCTGCATGTCAGCAACCTCAGGGGTTGGGGCCACCCATTCATCAAACTTTCGGGGGACATAGTGCAGGTAGGAGTCCAAACACTTCTGCAGGGTCTCATCGAAGATAACCTAAGCCAGGTAACAGGAGAGCATAGATTGATCCCTGAGGCCCAAAGGCTTGTAGGTCAATTGCATAGGGGCTCCTGGCCCATGATCCCTGGCCAACCCCTAGGGACTAATGAGGCACTAATGAGCCCAGGGCTAAACACACGTTTTTAAAAGGGACATTTGGACAGTGTATAAACATCAATCAACATGACCCTGATACAAGACTGAGCAATCAATCCAAACCACAACTTGCTCTTTAGGATCCAAGGTAAGAAGTCGACAGAAAGGCACCTCCAAGGGGAGGAAAAACAACAACAGCAACCAAACAAGGGCATGTTATGGGCTTCATCGTAGTGGTAATTGTGATAGAGTGTTACCTGGCACCAGAATTTATGGTGAGGCAAGGCCAGGAGCCAGTCGAGGTCAGTGGTTATGAAGGTGGCGCGTTCCAGGTACTCCTCCACTAGGGCAGGAATGTTGTCTTTAGGGGGTGGTTTGTACAACACAAAATACCGGTCTGCCTTCTGCTCAGGGTGCTATGGATCCAAAAACCACGTGTCAACGTGGCAGAGGTTAGTCAGTGAGGGCCCATTTGCCAACCCACAGCAATGACAACGCTTGGCTGTTCAAACCAGTGACCCTCCAAGAAGATTGTAAGCATAAAGAACCAACTGTCCCTAACGAAGGGGGCATGGCTGCACCAGGGAACACAGGGCAGTTGTTAAAAGAACATGTTTTTAGAACATTTTTAATTACATGGGGAAAAGTTAAGAAGTGAAAGCAGGATACAAAACTCTCTAATATAATCAGGATTGGATTTTTACTTTACTTTTTTTTTAAAAGTCCACATACTGGTACAGATTTTTAAAAAATGAATGAGAGGAACAAATCCAAAAAACAGGGGAAAGGAATTATGGCTTGAATATATTTTCCAACTTCTAAACAGTAAACATATATTACTTTTTAAAATAATTTTTCATTATACAAATGGCACATGAAGAATTTTTTTTCAAGGTAGGGTCTCACTTTAGCCCAGGCTGACCTGAAACTCACTCTGCAGTCCAGGCTAGCCTCAAACTCACAGAGATCCTCCTACCTCAGCCTCCCGAGTGCTGGGATTAAAGACGTGCATCACCACGACCGGCTCATGAGGGTCTTTTCTTTCAAAAATGTGGACTGTAGGTGTAACCCAGCAGTAGAACATGTACTTAGCATGTGTGAGGCCCTGGTTCAATTCCCAGTGAGAGAGAGAGAGAGAGAGAGAGAGGGAGAAAGAGAGGAAGAAGAAGGGAGGGAAGGAGGGAAAGAGAAAGAGAGAGCTAGAGAAGAGGTGAGTCACCCCACCATACTCTGAATCCCCCTGACCCAAGGGAGCCACTCACCTGCTAGGAGTCCTAGCAGACCTTTTCCAAGTATTTCTATTAAAATAGAGCTATAGCCAAGATGAGTTTGAGTCTTTGTTTTCTGAGAGAAGTAGCATCCTATTCTGTGTATCACTTTTTTGTTTTACATAACTAGAGAAAAGCAAACCACTAACTTTTTTTAACTTTTTAAAAAAATGTAGGGTCTAGAGATCTGAACTTGGGTATTCATGTTTGCATGACAAGAACTTTATCCACTGAGCCATCTCCCAACCCTTATTTACTTATTTTTTAAAAGAAGAGATTCTAATCAAGCAGCCGCAGGTCCCGGCTCAGAGTCACAAGTTCTCTCTCCCGGCCCCAATGATGTCATGAACAAACCTCACTTTGTTCACCTTAAAGAGAGAAGATGGGCTCAGTTTTCTCCCCTGACTATAGGAGGGTGGCTTTCTCTGGGGGAAGTGGTAACAGGAGAAGTCGGAGGGCCAGGCAATGCCTGAGCCGTTATCAAACCACAGTCTCTCACTTTCAGAGTGGGTTACAGAATGATTAATTGAGAATGCCGGGTCAATATTCTCAAGAACTTCCCAGGCCTTGCATGTAAGTTTGCAAAATGCAGAATCTTGGGCTTCCACAAGAACTCATTGAGGACTGTGGGACTCTCCCATTTAAATCCAAATATGTAGTGAGGTTCTAGGTACTGTTGAAAATGAAAAAAAAAATTTTTTTAAAGGGCCTCATGCAGCCCAGGCTGGCCTCAAGGTCACTACACAGCCAAGGAAGAGTCAGTGCTTCTGATCTTCCTGCCTCCGCCTCCCCAGGTGCACCCATTTTAAGTGGTACATATACTAGGCACGCACTGTTCCAGATGAGCTCTGCTCCCAGCCCTGGTCACCTTGGCAGCCCTCCTCCTTTACGTCGTCTCTCGGGCCTGGCTAACACTTCCCCTCCTCTGAGATTCTAACATGCTTGCAATCTTATTGCCATCGACTGGGTCTCCACTGTGCCAGGTATGGGGGCCACAGGAATAAAAGCATCTAGGAGTGGCAGGCCTCAGCTTAGACTCAAGTCTTCTCCAAGTTCAAGGCCCATGCTTCAGGGTTCCAAGGGAGCAGATCTAAGCCACCAAGGGAGATCTAAGATGCAGATCTAAGCCACCAAGGGAGCCCTAAACAGAGGAAGTGACAGCTTAGCCCTGAGGGGTCATGGGCACAGGAGAGAAGCCCCTGGAGGACAAGGGATGCTTCAAAGGGGAGGCAGCATCTGAGTTGAGCCTTAAAAAAGGAAAAGGATTTTTAGGTGGAAGAGAACAGTTTTATGAAGGCAGAAAGACAGTCAGAAAAGTGCACAGCAGCACTGGGCACTGGGAAATGAACCTGGGGAGTGGCAGAATAATGACAATGAAAGCTTCCAGTGTTGGGGACCTGCCCTATGCTGGTTGCTGAGCAAGCATGCCACACATCCTGTTTCTTTTCACCCACAGTCAGCTAAAAGGTAGTATTCTGGGCTGGAGAGATGGCTCAGCAGTTAAGGCACTTGCCTCCAGTGCCCACATAAGCCAGACCCACAAGGTGGTGGCCCTGGTGTGCTCTCGTGCTCTCTCTCTCTCTCTCTCTCTCTCTCAATCTCTCTCTCTGTATTTCTCTGCTCGAAAATAAATAAAAAAATAAAAAATATTTAAAAAAAAAGGTAGTATTCTCTCCATTTTAAAGAGGAGGAAACAAAGACTCAGCAAGGTCAGGAACTTTCCCAAGATCACGGGGTTAAGGAATCAACTGAAGCAGAATGTGGAGGATACATATGTGCTATCCTGGTCTCACTGCATGGCTTTCTGACCTCACTTCTTCCAGAAAGCCTCCCTGGCTTCCACCCCAGTTTGCCTTCAAAACCTAATGACCCTAGCAGGGCATGGTGGCACACGCCTTTAATCCCAGCAGAGGTAGTAGGATCGCCGTGAGTTCAAGGCCACCCTGAGACTACATAGTGAATTCCAGGTCAGCTTGGACTAGAGCGAGACCCTACCTCGAAAAAAAAAAAAAAAGCCTAATGACCCAGGTTTGATTCCCCAGTGTTCATGTAGAGCCAGATGCACAAAGTGGAACATATATCTGGAGTTTGCAGCAGCTGGAAGCCCTGAGGCACCTATTCTTCCTCACTCCCTCTCTCTCTCCTTATAAATAAATAAATAAATAATGAATAAAATTTTGTAAAAAGCACTTTCAGATCAGTGGCTGCTAGGGACAGGAATAGACGAAAGGATGGATTACAAAAAGGCACAAGGGGACTTTGCAACAGCAGTAGAATGTTCATTTTGCTTGATTATGGTTATAGTTTCATGGGCATTACATATGACCAGTGTCAAACTAATCAACCTGTTGACTAAATATACAGTGTACTAGCCTTCAATGGTATCTCGATAGAATTATATAAAAAGGGGGGCTTACCTTCTCTACCCGAAGACTTCATACTCTGCAAACTTGCATGCAAGGCCAAGGCAGTACTTGGGGAGAGCCTTGCTTTGTGGCCACACTCCCAGTTCTTGCAGACAGAGCCTGGCCCCGAGTGGACTCACATTCATGGACTGAATGGCCAGACCCCGCCAAGGTCTCTGAAGGACCTTGAACATCAAGCTCAGTAGGAGGGGACTTTACTCTGATGTAATGAAGGGCCTGGGGCAGACAGTTTCAGAGCAGGGGAACAGCAAGCCCACCCACCTGTCACGAAGTCTAGCTTGGGGCCTATCTGCACTGGAAAGCTCCAGGACATTCACTTGCCCATCAAAGCACTGACTCCTTTTGCACACTTGTAAGAGTCCTGCCTTACGGAGTCTTTTACCTATTCTTGCCCAAGAACTACTCAATAAACACCAGTCCCACCTTTAAATGGGTAAAAAGGCACTATAGTGACTGCTTGGCTGGAAATATTCGTGCCCCAGATCAATAATCAAAAGGCAAAACCTGGCACGCGGGATGCAGAGGTAGGAGGACTGACGTGAGTTCAAGGCCACCCTGAGACTACATAGTGAATTCCATGTCAGCCTGGGCTAGAGCGAGACCCTACCTTGAAAAACCAAAACAAAACAAAACAAAAAAGGCAAAACCCTGGGCTAGAGAGATGGCTTAACAGTAGTAAAGGCGCTTGTCTGCAAAGTCTAATGACTGGGGTTCAATTCCCCAGTTACTCATGGAAAGCCAGATGCATAAGTGACGATGTGTCTGAGTTTGTTTGCAGTGGCTGGAGGCCCTGACATGCCCATTCTGTCTTTCTTTTCTCTCTCTGCCCATTCTCTCTCTTTCTCTCTCTCTCTCTCTGCTTACAAATAAATAAAATGACAAAACCCTATGCATACATCAGAACTATCTTTTCAGTTTTCTGCAGCTTGTAGGTTACTGTTCTTCAGCACAGCAACAAGACTTTTCCTCAGATAGCTGCTTCTGTTGGCTCAGCCCTCTTTCCACCCGAGGCCCATCCAATGCTGCTGTCACTGCAGCCTAACTGCATTTGAGTGTTTACTGAGTGCTAGGCACAATGTTAATTCACAAGCCTACTATAGGCCCAGGCTTGTCCCATTATTACCCTTTGTGGATCCTGAGGCTTAGTGAGGTTAAATAACTTGCCAAATAGGTGTGAGATTAATGCAAAGGCTGTGCTGATTAGCTCTGTTATATGGCTGCTGCCTCAGTGACCTGGGCTTAGAGTAAGAGTCAGGCTCCATCAAGACTTCAGCACAGCATCCTGGGGGCCTTTGGTCCGGCCTTCCTTTTCCCCCTGCTAGGCTCAACTAGTACCTCCCAGTTCAGAATCCTCCTCCTCTAGGAAGCCATCCTTGGCTACAGGTCCCTTGCACTAACCCAAGACCTTCTAGTTGTTATAAACACACCCTTCCTGCTAGCATCTCTCCTCTCCCCAGTTCTATACAAGCCGATCCTTCCTCTGATCATAACCCAAAGACAGTGTTAAAAACCTACTGATCGCTGGGCATGGTGGTACACGCCTTTAATCCCAGCACTCAGGAGGCAGAGGTAGGAGGATTGCCATGAGTTCAAGGCCACCCTGAGACTACATAGTGAATTCCAGGTCAGCCTGGACTAGAGTGAGACTCTACCTTGAAAAACCAAAAAAAAAAAAGCTACTGATCTGCTTTCCTCTTATGCTGTGGGCCCCAAGAGGACAGGGCCACATCTTTTCTCTTTCTGGTACCAGCATGTGGTTCCCTGACTCCATTACTAAATATTTCTAGAGAGTCTACTGCATGTCTTTCACTAAGAAATTAGGAGAGAAGGGAAGGGACCAGGCCCCTGGATCTTCCAGGACCCAGAGCTAACAACCTGGGTCACTACACAGGGAAGGACAGAGGTAGAAAAGCAGACACAACCACTCAGTCTCCACCAGCACTGTCCAGCAGAGCTTTCTGTACCTGGTCACCACAGTAGGCATTCACTACATGGGGCTACTTTCATTTACAATAATTAAAAACAGTTCAAAGCTGAAGAGATGGCTCAGCAGTTAAGTCACTTGCCTACAAAACCTAAGATCAGAGGTCAGTTCCCCAGTACCCATGTAAAGCCAGATGCACAAAGTGGTGAATTCATCTGGAGTTCATTTGCAGTGGCTGGAGGCCCTGGCATGCTCATTCTCTCTCTGTGACTCTCTCTGCTTGAAAATAAATAACATAAATAAAATATTTTTTTAAAAATCCAGTTCAGAGCCAGGTGTGGTGGTGCATGCCTTTAGGAGGACCACAGTAAGTTTGAGGCTAGCCTGAAGCCTGGGGTCTACAGAGTGTGGTCAGTCTGGGCTAGAGACCTTGCCTTGAAAAATACAAATCCGATTACATGTACACCTTTAATCCCAGCACTGGGGAAGAGGAGGCAGAGGATTGCCATGAGTTCAAGACCATCCTGAGACTACATAGTGAATTCCAGGTCAGCCTGGGCTAGAGCAAGACCCTACCTTGAAAACTAAACAAACAAAAAAAGGAAAAAAAATCCAGTTTAAAATTCCACATTTCAGCCAGGAGTGGTGGTGCACGCCTTTAATCCCAGCACTCGGGAGGCAGAGGTAGGAGGATTGCCGTGAGTTCAAGGCCACCCTGAGACTACATAGTGAATTCCAGGTCAGCCTGGACTAGAGTGAGACCCTACCTCGAAAAACCAAAAAAATAAAAATAAATTCCACATTTCAGGCAGTAGCCATATCAAAAGTGCTCAAAAGCTCCAGGTGGTGAATGGGACCTACTGAATGATTTGTACTGCACACCACTGTTCTAGCTTCTGATGAATATCCTCCTATACATAAAAAGGTTATGAGAAGAAAAATAAGTAGCTCGATAGCAGCAAGATGAAGGGTAAGGAACTTTGGGGTCTGTATGTCACAGCATGGTGAAGGGTAAGGGATTCTGGGGTCTGAATAGCTGAAACTCCATCCTGGCTTTAATTTCTTTTTGATGTTGTTTGAGGTAGGATCTCAAGTTCAAGCTTCGGCTCAGAACTTGGCTTGGAAGGACCTAGTAATGTCCAACTACCGCATGACTGACTGACTAGCTCTAGAGTCATTTTTGGAACAGATAAGGAAGGAATTTACTTTTTGCTTCTGAAGTTGCAAGACTGATCCTATCAAGCTGAACACCCTCAAGGCGTCGGCTCACCAGTGCTGGTGAAGTCCTCAGCTTTCCTGTCTTCAGGTCCTTGTGGGTGATCTGGAGTTGGTCCAGGGGCAGAGCTGTCATTGTGCTGCGTGGCCCTCCTGAAAGGAATATGGATGGGAAGAAGAGAGCAGACACACAGACTCCTGGGGGGCAGGGCATGCTCTAGGGTCAATCCCAGGACCAGAAGAGATAGTATCAACCTCTAGCTTCAGTGTGGGCTCCTAATGTGGACCTCCAAGACCTGGCATGCACCTACTGATCCAAAGCGATGGTTTTGCCCAAAGCAGTTCTTAACTGCAGAGGAAAATATCCCACCCACTTTGAGAAAGAAGTACTAGGTTATTAGCTAGATTATTATATTTCTCTCTCTCTTTTGCAGTGCTGAGGATGGAACTCATGACTTCATCAAGCATGCAAGTGCTTTATCACTGAGCTACACCTCCAGCCCACTACGTTATATTTATTATGGTGTCTGCTCTATATACCCAGCAGCCTATGGGCTCTGTGAAGACACTGCTGCCTTTCCTGTGAGCAGCACAGGCCTAACAGTGACAGCCTCATTAAATGTTTGATGACCCAAACCCAAGCTGGGAGTGGTGGCACACGAAGAGGTAGGAGGATCACCGTGAGTCCAAGGCCAGCCTGAGACTACATAGTGAGTTCCAGGTCAGCCTGGGCTAGAGCAAGACCCCACCTCGAAAAACCAGAGAATCAAACCCAAGGCCTGTGAATGTGAGACAAACTATCACTGAGCTACACTATGAACCTGAAGATACTCTTCATAATTCTCACCTGATCTTAAGTCTTTTTAGGAATTGGAACCAGAGGATCTTTTCACTTGTAAAAGGTGTTAAGATCTTACAAAAGGGGGGGAAAAAAAGGGGGGGCTGGAGAATTGGCTCAGCAGTTGGGGCACTTGCCTCCAGTGCCTAAGGCCCCGGGTTCAGTTCCCCAAGACCCACATAAGCCAGATCCACAAGGCTCTGGTGCGCTCTCGCTCTCGCTCTCGCGCTCTCTCTCTCTCTCTCTCTCTCTCCTCTTAAAAAAAAAAAAGATCTTACAAAAGGGGAATGGGGTGAGCTAGAGAGATGGCTCAGCAGTTAAGGGTGCTTCCTTGCAAGGCATGGTGGCCTGGGTTCAATACCCCTCACTACACACATATAAAGCTAGTTGCAGCATGGCACATCCATCTGGTGTGACCATTTCTCTCTCTCTCTCTCTCTCTCTCTCTCTCTGCTTGCAAATAAATGATAATAAAAAGACATGTCAATAAAGGCTAGCATGGTTTCAATGACAACATGAAAACATATCAAGGCTGGAAGGAGGAAACTGTCACCTCCTGGGTCCTAACAGACAAGCTGAGGGGTACATGTGTTACCAGGTGTGCAGTATCTTAGCTGTCAGGCCAGGCTCTGGTGACAAGGGCAATAACAAAATGCTTGATGGATACTGCTTCTAAATGGTTTCCTTGAAATTTACTTTACCCTTTAAAAAACACTTATTTTTAAGACAACCTCTTGCTTCATAGTCTGGCTTTGAACTCCAACAAGCCTCCTGACCCAGCTTACCAAGTACTAGGACAGCAGGAGTACCATTATGCCTGGCTCTACATTGCTGTTCATGTATTAATGCTCACAAGTTTGTTTTAGGGGGTTGGCTTAAAACAACAGAAGTTATTGACTAGGGGTTGGGAGATGGCTCAGAGGTTAAAGGTGCTTACTTGCAAAGCCTGAAAGCCTGGGTTCAGTTCCCTAGTACCCACATACAGCCAGATGCACAAAGTGGTCTGGAGTTTGTTTACAGTGGCAGTAAGCCCTGGCATGCCCATTTTCTCTATCTACCTCTTTCTCTGTCTCAGAATAATATGTTTTAGATGTTCATAATTGGGTGTGAGCAGTGCCAGGCTCCTTTATGAAAGCCATAAGGGAAGCTCCCTTTGCCTCCTCCTAGTTTCTTCTGGTGGCTCACTTAGCCTGCCTTTGGCTTGAAGCTGCATCTCTCCTGTTTCTCTGCTTAGGAATGTGACTCCAAAGCAGCTGTATCATGGAGCAGCCCCAGCCCAGCATGAATGATGACTTCCCAAGAGCTGCAGAAATGGAGTCTGGTTCTATTATTATCCTCATTTTATCAATGAATGAGAGGTTTGGGGAAGATAAGAAACTTGTGCAAGGTTTCATGGTCAGCAAATGGTGAAGCATGCTGCTCTGAACCACTGGCTACCCTGTGTTGTGCCCTATCTAGCGAAACTTAGGGATGGGGTGGGGCCAGGAGAGCATTCCCAAGAGAATGATTAAAGAATCTGGAGGAGTTGGGGATGTAGCCCAATGGTAGAACATTTGTACAAAGCTTTAGGTTTAAGAAAAAAAACCAGGAGAACCTGAGTATTCCTTTTTTATTCCTGTGCAGTGCAAAGGACAGAACCCAGAGCCTCAAGCATGCTAGGCACACACTACCAATGAGCCCCATAGTGAAGGTTGACCAAGGAAGGTCACTCCAGGCAGAGGAAATATCAAAGCAGAGGAAAGAAAGCAGCCAGGTACACGAGAACCTTGGTTCTGATCTGTTGTGGGCTTATTTTTATTTTTAGTATTTTTT